>CAJHUC010001897.1:0-30992 GCA_905146915.1 Ostreobium quekettii
GCGGTATGCCTTACCTCTTGGCCCGGCAGGTGCTGGGTCCATGGTGTGGCTGGTGGGGCGGCAAGGGTTGGAGACTGCGGCAGCACCAGAAGAGCGACCAAATAAGGTCAGCGGTATGTGGACGCTGGCTGAGCCACGCTGGCAATCAACCCGATCCGCAGATTCGGAAATCAGTACTTACTGCCTGTCATCCGCTGATTCGGCACACACGTCCGCTGCCATCCGCTAAATTGGCGGATGGGGTGCGCGGCTTCCGGTCCGTTGGAAAATATCCGTTAACGCCCAAGCGGAATCCGCAGAGTCCGCTGACTGGCACCAGCCGTCCGCTGCCATCCGTGCCACGTCAGCAAGAGAGAGAGCGGGGTCCGCTAAATTAACGGATATTTAACGGACGGCACCCTCGTCCGTTATTAACGGATCCGGGTGGCCACCTCTAGCTTCTATGCCTCTATGCAAACGACCCAGGGTATGCCCAACTAAGGCACAACAAGCGCTCAATGAGGTAGGAAACAACCCCAAATAATCAACCAGGCGTGCTACATAATTTTCTAGTATTGCAAGCTCAAGGCACTCAGAATGCATGGAGATGACTTTGATAACAAGATAGATTATGGCAACCTTATCATATGCCCAAAGAGTTTACTAAGATATTACAAAGATGTTGAGCACAATGCCAATATGTGGTAGCACATCACACAAGAGATACATGAGTCAAACACGCCCGAAAAACACCTTGGAGTACTGAAGAGCACCCAACTTGCCATTAGACATATGCATTTGCTTAGGTGCTACCCATTTGGTGGTCTATCATGGACCGCAACGAGACGGAGCTAGAAGGGGTGCGTGGAGGCACTATGTGGTTGTTTAATGGGAATATGCCCTGTGGGGTACAACATGGTTGCTGACCATGGTCAGTGTGGATGTTTGCTAGGAATGTGGCTTTTGGGGTATAACATAGTGCCTGATTATGGGCAGTGGGGCATATTGGGTTAAGTTGCGGTGAAATGGTGGGTGTGGCAGAAAGCTTCCGGGTATCAAAAGAACATCTCAAAAGAATGGGGGATATTTGCCAGAGCTTGAGAGGTTAAAAGTATTGGGATCATGGCGAACGTTGCAGGGAACTCTGTATTGTTGCACTCAACCTGCCAGCTGTAAGAACTAGTGCGCGGCACTCGTGTGTGCCTCTCACGGCGGTCTAGGCACATAGCCTGGCTGCCTAACTCCCCTGGCCATGTGCACAACATTCGCCACGCCCTGAGCTCAGTAGCGATCAACCTTTTCGAAGGTCATGGCCAGTTTGAGCCGTTTCTAAAGAGTTTCCCTTGCCGTTCAAAACCAGCACCACCAATGCGGTCGTGCTCCTGGCTGCAAGTGACCAACCTTCATCACTCCACAGCCTCGTTGAGGCAAAAAGAAGCATCTTTCGTGTATTGTATCACTACGCTGTGGACCCCGACCCGTGGGGCTGACCTTTGCCCTGACCTCGCTGACCTTTGGGGAGTGGCTACGACTGGTTGTGGCACTCTGTGGGGCAGTTGTGAGAGGTTCTACAAGCGCGCTTGGATGCTTGACAGTCAATTGAATATTTGCTACCCATCTAAAGCTTCCCTTGCCCCTCGCACGAACTGGCTCTTCACGAAGAACTGTTTGTCGCAACGAGGTCAACGACCAAATTTGCAGAGACGGCAAGCTTGCTCCCTCAGTGCACCCTCAACTGACGCGGTGTTGAGGTTGTCGACGGGCCTCAGCTGCTCGTTCAGGGGTGATTTAACTGCGCTATCTCGGGGATGGCGGCCAGAATGGACCGCCGTCCTTTACACTGCGACGGTAAGGCATTACTCCAAGCGCTTATACGTTTGTTCCGAACAAGCTCCGATGCTCCCCTGGCGCACGTGACTTGAACCTGCGCATCCGATTCCCGCGCAGGCCGTGCGCCAGCCAACGTGGCTTGCCGCGGGTCAGCAAGCCGCGTCGCCAGCACTGGGGTGCCTAGGCCGCCTCCTTCTGGGTCGATGCTCAAAATGGTGTGGCCTCCCGGGCCCCCCCCCAGCCGTCATTACCATCCATCACCCGGGGGTGATGTGTCTCCCGCAGCATGTAACGGTCAGCGTGTGAATCCGGCGCCACCGTTATGTCATTCGCCCCCTCCTACAAGGACAGCGAATGCCCGTCATGCCAACCCCCAACTGAGAGACAATGACAGATACGGCCCATCATGTGACTAAATCGGCGAGCTGGCCTCCCTCCCCCATCAAATGCGCCCTTCCCTGTGAAATGCAAGGTGCCCAGCGCTGGTACATCCATTGCCGCACGCGCCGGCAACGCGTCCCGCCACCACGTCTCACACTGCCGGGGGCCGCTTCCCGTGCTGGCTGCCGCCACGGACTGTCACGCCCATCGTCAGTACGGCCCACCCCACAGCCGAGTGTGACCGCGCCCTCACTCGCTTCAGTGTGACTACCACCTCCCGTGGGAGCAGACCGTTACCCCTTACTGCCCCCAGCCCGCGTCACACCCCCCGGGGCGGTATAAATGCGCGAGGGCTGGCTGACATGGCCAGTGGTCCACAGCTCGCCCGGCCCCTCCACCTATCAACGCAGCGAACAAGCCTTCCGGCCGCTCGGTGTCCCGTGCTCTCTGCCAAGATGCGTGCCGTCGCCTTCTGCCTCCTGGCCCTCGTGGTCGCGGCCTCCGCCCGGGGTAAGCGCCCCTCGAATCATCGCCCCGCATGACACGTGGCGCCGTGCGGCCATGCGGCCATGCGGCCATGCGGCCAAGGGGATCTCCCGCGCGCCTTCAACCCGCCCCCGGGCTGGATCTCTCGCGATCGGCGCCGTGGGGCTGTGTCAGAACGCTGGCGGCATTTTCTGCGCCAGGAGAACGCAGTCCCGGATGTCACGGGGCCAAGGCCGTGTGGCGGCGTGGTCCAGCACGGCGCCCAGGCCCCGACCTGGCGGGTCGGCCGCCCGGCGGCGATCGGCTGAATCTTGTCGCGATGAGCGCGCGCCGCGGTTGTGGCACCAGTGGTTGGGGACCGGGGACCGGGGAGGGGGCGACATTTGTGTGGCATGGGCGAGAATGGGAACCTCGGCATATGCCAGTATCCGGCCTGCGGTGCGGGCTGCCGCAGGGCCGGCCGCGGAGAGGCCGTCCGACTCGGGGGGTGCCGCAGGCCGCGTATGCTAACGCCCAGCCGTTTGTGTGGGACGCGCAGAATTCCCCCTGGCCCAGTACCGCAGCCTGCTCCAGGAGAGGACGGAGCTCAACTGCGAGACCGACTCCATGGCCACGCTCAACCTGCAGGGCTCCGGATCCGGCTTCGCCCAGGCCACGGCCTTCTGCCAGGTGAGCCCTCCCCCTCATCCGCAAGCGGCGCTTCTTTCGGTTAGTTCGCCGGCGCGCGCAACCGCAATCTCTGGGCCTACCCCCGCACGCGGCTTTCTCCCCCACTGGCCAGCCGCGACTCGATTGGCCGCTCCAGCCGGCAGCCGCGCGGCGCACAGGCGGCGTCCGTGCTGTCCCCAGATGCGGCCCGTCGCGCGCCCGACCTAATCTGCCGGATGGATCCCCCCGCTGGGCCCGGCGTCTTGGCACCGCCCGGGCCCCAGGGGCACCCACCTCTGGCAAAGATTCTCTCCAGCGCCGGCGCCGGACAGCCGTCACGTCAACCACCCCGTGCGCGTGCCCCACCGCGCTGTCTCGACCGCCACACCGCGGCTTGCCACTCATCGTTCTCCGAAGACCTGGCCTCTGACCCAGGGCTTGCGTTTTGTGTTTTTTGCAGGCCCTCGCCGACGCCGAGAAGGTTATCAAGAGTGTGGTGGAGGACTACATCGAGGTCTTCGAGGGCGAGAGCTCAAAGGGCCAGTGCACGGAGGCCAAAGCCAGCGAGGCCGTGACGGGCGTCGCCAAGGCCATCGCCAGCGCCTACACCAGCGTCACCACCAAGGTAACGCGCCCGCCGTGCCGGACTTGTTTCTCCCGGGTTTGTGTCTGGGCCGCCCCGCCGCCGCAGCCCCCGCGCCCCACCCCCGTCCCTGACACGACAAGTCGCCGGGCCAGTCGGTGACGGTGTGCAGAGCGAGATCGTGTGCCGTAAGCGCGAGGGAGATATTCGGTGGCAGCACTGGAAGGAATATTATGCCATTCTGCTATTATTTATACAATTATTATGCATTCGGGAATCAGCTTTAAAGCGTGGGCAGGTGTGGAAAGAAAATTATGCGTGTTTTCACGATTCTGCTTCTAGTTCGTGGCCCAGCTCTAAAGCGCCGCAAGCAAGCGTCCTGCTGCACTGGCAGGCGCCAATCCCTTGCTTGGCGCAACAGAGGCTGGACGTTAGCGGCGTTCTCAACACTCACCGCGGCATTGGCCGCTGCCGCAAGTGTGCGAGGCGTCCGCCACAGTGCCATTTTGCCCAGGCAAAATCGCAAGCCTACGTCGTGGATTTTTCATAACACGGGGATCAGGCACCCGATGGTGATGCGTCCAGAACACCCTGTGTGCAGCAAAGTACCAGAACACCCTGCCTGCAGCAAAGTACAGCAAACTACGGAGCCCCGGATCGCCCTTCGCTGGTTCGCTGTCCCACGTCCTGACCGTGCTGTTCCTGCGTTCCCCAGGTCGAGATCACGGGCACGGGCCAGGCCTGCGCCTCCGGCTTCGCGGCCGGCGACTCCCTGGCCGTCTCCCTGGTCAATGTCTACCTGAGGGTCAGCGTGGAGCTCATCGAGAAGAAGTACCCCACCAAGAGCTACGGCCAGGACGTCAAGAAGGCCGTCGACGAGAAGGTCGACTCCGCGACCGGCGAGGCCTCCGGCTCCGCCGTTGCCGCCGCGATCGCCAAGGCCTGGGCCGCTGCCACAGGCGAGGCCTGCACTACCGGCGGCTTCAAGTCGGACTTCCAGGAGGCCTTCGTGAAGTCCACCACCACCGCCGTCGCCGAGCTGTGGGCCACCGTGATTGTGGAGCTGTGCTCTAACTTTGACGACGGTGAGCAGTCCCGCACTGTCGACGATGTGGCTGGAGATTCTGAAGTGTCTTGAGCCGTCCTTGGACTTGGGCAGGAGGTTTCGTGGTGTCCTGAGGCGTCTTGGACTGTGGCAGGGATGTTGGCGTGCCTTGCGGAAATTCTTGGCGTGCGCTTGTGCTCGCTTGGCGACGTGGGGCATTACACTGAGCGTGTGGGCGTTCCAGACTCGTGTCATGGGCGCCGGTTCACCGCATGCAAGAGGATACAGTCATTCCACGACTTCGCTCTGAATTATCCACACTGGCTTCTGACCGGCTTCTCTGCCTTCTCGCAGCCAAGAAGGACGAGCTGAAGGAGTGGGCTGAGAAGACCTCCAAGTCTTTCTCCGAGATTGCTGGTGACGTCAGCGTCGAAGGGGTCGTCGAGCAGAGCACCACCGAGGGGGGCGCCGCCTCCGGGGTAGCGGGCGAGATCCCTGTCTGCGGCGCGACCAGGGGCATCTGCTGCAGCGCCAACAACAAGGGCCAGGACAACTGCAGCTGCGGACCAGGGTGAGCGCCCCCGACCCCCTGGGTCTTTGTTGATTGTGCGTTCCGCTAAGTGATAAGGTTCTGCTGTATTATTTGTACGACGTAATGCGATATCCACAGTGTTGGTGATAGTGCGTTTATTCGTACGGTGTGGTGCCGTATCTACGGCATCAGCGGTTCATCTGCCTGCTGATCGTGCGTCCCGCCATATCATTGCCGGTGAAGCGTGCCATGTGCTGTCTGCGTTTCGTCTGGCTGCCGGTAGTCTGCGTGTCGGCCTCTAACCCACCGCTGATTTTGTGCAGATGCTCGATGAAGAAGGGCAGCGGCGGCCAGGGGACACAGATTGTGTGGGAGGACGATAACTCCGGCGAAACCTGCTTCTGTGCTTAGAAGCCGGAGTTGACGCTGGGCACGGCTCTTGACTGGAGGCCTGCATTTTGAACTATGCGATTTGATTGCTCCATGTCGAACTGGGTGGCGAACTGGTGCACGGGATCGTGTGTTCCCGACGTTTTAATGTAATTTGATTCTGCCATTTTGGACATGAGCGTGTATGCTTCCCATTCAGTTATCAATTTCTAATGGTGCGTAATGGCGAATGCCGACAACGCAAGGAATGGAAAGCGCGAATCTGTACCGAATCCGAGGGCGCAAGAAGTAAACCCCGGTCCATCTTCGGGAAGAGACATCCACACAAGTCTCCACCTAGGGGCTTACGCGATCACAATCCCCTCGAAACGGCGCAAATACCCAAGCCGGCGTGGCATCTAAATGGTGCATTCACAAGAGGAATTACTTGGTTCGGCTGCAAACTGCAATACTTCCATCTAATTTGCCCAGGCAGCCATCGAAGAACGTTGCCACAGCCAACCACTCCCTTTATCCAAGCAGGCAGCAATGTCAGCGCACTGTTTTTCAACCAGTCCTGGTCACAATGTCGCCCTCAGCCACATTCAGTCCACATTTTCCAGAAGCCTTGGGACCGACCACATGCCCACCACCACACCCTCACCGTAGCCATCGCCTTCGTCTGCCAGACATTTGTTGGCAACGTGGTGGCGATGCGTTCCCCATATAATATTGAAAGGATCCCATTGAGCCGCCGAAATCCTCGCTCGTACGCCTGGCACATGGAAATTTAGTTTGGTATCATCAGGATCCACTGCCCTTGTTAAAGAGTGGCACGCAATTTCCATGCAAAAATTGCATGGCGATGTAGAGCAGTGCTCTCGCAGCGAGCCTAGTATTGGGCCAAGCTTGCACCTGCGTTGTGACCGCCTGTGAAGTGGGACAATGATGACGGCTGCGGCAAGGCGAGGACGCGGAAGGTCAAGCCACACATTGCTTGCGTGCCGACAACATCGCCTCCTGTTCCATGCTTGGCACGCAATTTCCATGCAAAAATTGCATGGCGATGTAGAGCAGTGCTCTCGCAGCGAGCCTAGTATTGGGCCAAGCTTGCACCTGCGTTGTGACCGCCTGTGAAGTGGGACAATGATGACGGCTGCGGCAAGGCGAGGACGCGGAAGGTCAAGCCACACATTGCTTGCGTGCCGACAACATCGCCTCCTGTTCCATGCTTGGCACGCAATTTCCATGCAAAAATTGCATGGCGATATAGAGCAGTGCTCTCGCAGCGAGCCTAGTATTGGGCCAAGCTTGCACCTGCGTTGTGACCGCCTGTGAAGTGGGACAATGATGACGGCTGCGGCAAGGCGAGGACGCGGAAGGTCAAGCCACACATTGCTTGCGTGCCGACAACGTCGCCTCCTGTTCCATGCTTGGGCGATGAACGCAGAAGTCGAGGAAGACATGCACCGCACTGTATGGCCAGCGCGTCAACGTCAGAACGTAGGAAAGCAACAAACATGGTCGGCACGAACACCGAAGCGCGTCCCTCAATCCCGAAACAACTGCAAGTCATGATGTCCAGCTCGCTACGCCAATCGACACCCAGTAGCCGCCAGACCACTACGACAACCTACACCACGCTGGACCTCCATTCCGACTCCAAGTCGGATATGGACACATTCACCAGCTGCGTCAGGCCCTTCAGGTGCAGCATGCACTCCTCCGATATCCCCGGGCAGCCACACATGCTGAGGTCTACAAGATTGGTCAGGCCGGACAGCCACCGCACGCCGCCATTTGTGACATGCGGGGCGTCAAACAGCATGATTTCCTTGAGGCTCTTCATCTGCCCCAGGGCCCTCATCCCCTCGTCTGTGATTTGGTGGCAGCCGCTGAAGAAGAAAATGTGTGTCAAGTCGGTTGCCTTCCCCAGCTGCTGCAGCCAGGTGTTCGTGAGCCTGCTGCACTCGTCCAAGCCAGCAGTTTTGAGACCCGTCAGGGACAGTAGGCAGTTAGTGCCAACGCTCGTGATGCTGCTGCCCATCGTCAGCACGAGGTCCTTCAGAGTCGTCAACGTGCACAGATGCCTGAGGCCAGCATTCGTGAGCCCGTAGCAGCCGAAGAGGAGAAGCTCGCGAAGAGCCGTCAACCCACCCAAGGACTCTCCCGTAACTAGATTGCAGTACATCAGGTTGAGCTTCGTGAGAGAGGCCATCGAGGCCAGGGCCTTCACGCCCTCATCCGAAACCTCCTCACAGCCGCCCAAGTTGAGATCCGTGACGGATGGCATCAGACTCAAGCACTTCACACCCTCGTCCGTTATCCTCGTGCAGTTCAGCAGATCCAGCCTCGTGAGAGACGCCAAAAAGCCCAGGGAGTTCAGCCCCACGTCTGTTATCTCCTTGCAGGTGTCCAGACTGAGATCCATGAGAAAATGCATGCTCTGCAAACAGACGAGCCCACCATCCGTGACCCCACTGCGGCCGATGTCCAGACAGCCCAGAGAGGGCAACTTCTCAACGAGGGAGAGTCCGTGGTTGATGTTTTCCAGCGAGGGCCTCAGCCTGAGGCGCTGAAGATTCGTGAACTTGTGCAGCATGGCATCCACCATCTCCTCCCAGGACACCCCGCCCTTCGGTGCCAGCGAAGTCAGCGAGCTGTTCGCCCACTGGCACCAGTGCTTGTTCACAGCCCTGGAGTTCTTCACGAGCGGCATGCTGCTCTCGCCCTTGCTCTCGAGCTGGCTCTTGACAGCGTCCATCAGGTGGGAGGGCAGGTTTCCCCATCCTCCACATCGAATCTCCACCTGCACAGGACTGGCCGGTGAACACAAAGCCTGGTCGTTTCCTCTGTGTTGGCATGCCACCCCAGGCCGGCTTTGACATGTCACAGGCTATTGCAAGAAACTGACTGTCCTGATATTTAGTTAAACCGTATATGTGCTTACCAGTTCTTTTCAAAGCCCTGGCAGGCGATTCTACTACTGGTGCACAATGCATTGCATATGTGACTTTACATTAGGTCCCTTGTAAGGCCTCTTGTTTGCAGACAGCCTTATATGCAACCTGCACTGGGCTGGGGCCCAGGACAACCACAATTTCACTTCATTTTGGTCCGTTCCACAGGTCGAGTGGCCCAAAGAGGGCGTACCAACATCCAATGTGCAACAAACAATTGGCACTTGGGAGTGTGCAGCATCAAACCTGCAGTTTTGGAAACAATCTTCAAAGAAACTGCCACACAGACCTGACGCCCAGCAGGTGACCTTTCCACAACCTTCATCGTTCATCCATCCATGTGATACACTGCCGAACCATGTGCATACTCGTTCAGCACACAAACAATCCCGAAAGAAGAGGAAAAAGGACAAGGTAACAAATTAGGAGAGAGGGATGGGAAAATACAGGGACAACAATGGGAAGGGAAAACGTCAAGATGTGAGGTGATCTGCAGTTTGCAATAAAATCCTTGATGTTTGGGGCGGAACTGGAGGTGGTGAAGGAGAGCCACCAATGGTGAGCCACCACAGGCAGACTTGACGGAAAAGAATGGAAACAGACTTTGTATATTGCAATCTTGCAGGCTGCCGCATCACAAGGAGGAGCTTCGCTGGTGCGTTCAAGTGCATTCTTGCTACTGTGCTACATGCTTGGCATGTCGCACTTGCAGACTGGATGCCAGTTCTGGAAGCGGGTGCCCGCTGTGTGGCGTGTTTCGCGCTGCTCTTAAAAGACGGTCGTCACCATTCCAGTACTGGCATCTTGGACGGTACACTGCACAATACACCGCAAAACCGTCCTGTAGGGCCCCTTGCGAGCTCAGGCCAGCATCCCACGACTTCCGCCGCAGGGGCGGAAGGCATAACATTGGGGATTGCGGGGGAACGAATGCCGAAGGATGCAAATGCACTGCCCCGTCCCCCTTTCACCAGACCACCAGTGAGGCCACATCGAATGCGCGAGAGGTAGAGGGGTGCGGACTCTATCCAAGTCGATGTTCAATCAATGAAATGGGATGGTTTTGAGCGGCCCCGCGTTGCGTCGTACAATAGCGAAAAGCTGGAAGGCCTGGACGCACCCCAGGGAGCCTTGGCGGCCTGTGCACAAATACCCGCGCCAATGTATCCATCCCGCCCCCTCCGCAACAGCAGGATTTAAGACCCTACCATCCCTTTGCGGTCGACACCACAACCACGTCTTTGGTGCCCTCCAATCCAATTCACCTGCGCTCTCACCTCCCGCAGCATGGGATGCGAGCCTCGCGAGATCGTCTGGACGCGAACGAGGCGCCCGCGACACGCCTGCTTCTCCGCCGGAAAGGCAAACCCAAACAACTTGGGCTTCTGCCCACCGCGCCAGCCCGCCCAGCGCCCAGCCGCGACCCATTTGGGCAATCCCACCCGCGAGCGCGTGCACGCCCCACACACCCCCTACTTGGGCACCGGACCATCATCTCACCCCACAAGCCCAACAAAACTGATTCCCAAATCAATCCCCCGAATCGCGCATCACCCACCCGGCCCTCTCCCCGCGCCCACGCCGCGCCCCTCCAATCCCGCCTCCCTTCGTTCCCAGCGCGGTACAGTCGGCCGCGGCGATTCGATTCCCGGACCCGTCTCTTGGTACCAGCGGGCCGCCCGACCTTCTCTACCCGCCTGCACGCGGTGGCGCCTCCGGGCGGCCGACGGCCACGCGCTGGAGGCCTCGGGGTGGCCGTGGGCGCCAGGAGCGCAGCCCTTCTACCTGGGGCGGGGCGCCGGGAGCCGGGCCGCCCAAGGTTGCGCCCGATTGGCTCAGGGCGGCTGATCCAGGTGAGCGACAGGATTCCTGTCACAGGAAAGCCAGGTGGGAGGGGAGGGGGGTGTCCTGCGGCGATTTTCTGAGTACCCCGCCGGAACCGCGTACTTTGACATCAGCAACACCATGTTAACCTGATTGTGGGGATCGATAGGCCCTGGAATGGTTGATGATTGATCATGTAGACTATGAGAAGTGCCCTGACCGTGCAAAGATGGAGCGACAATACTGAGGATGTGTGATGCCTATGAGATGCTGATAGGTGCCCCTACCCCACAATTGGTATCACCCATGACCACATACTTGCAAGGGGGCAAGGCACAGTGAGCAAGCAAACCAGGTGGCACTCGGGCGAGTAGCCAGCACCGATAATCAACACCACCGGCGGCCTCCGCTCTTAGCGATCCTAATCGTCTCAATCTTTGGTGGAGATCCGACAACCCCATGGGGCCGTACTTGGGACATTGTGGTGTGGGGAGGGGGTTTGGTTGGCTTGCATGCTGCCTTGCCTAGAACGGAGGAGGTTCAGGCTTTGGGGCACCGGCGATGATGTGGCCTGGCTCGCTACATAGGATGGGTGAGTTGGAGGACAAAATTCGAAATTGTGTCTCATACCAACCTTCGCTGTGGGCACCCAAAAATTTTGGGGTGCCCACAAGGATGATCGGTGCAATCTCCCTTGGGGTAGTAGTGTAGCAGCCCAATAGATAGTGCTAAGCACTTACGCATGGCCTACCAGTGGCTGAGTTGGGTGGGTGGGTGTGTTTGGTGGAATGATGTCAGCAATTTGGTTTTTGAGATTTGATGGCGTCCATTGGGCCATTCGACGCCATCTTACCATGTAGGGTGTCAGCCTCCTTGGTGTACCTTGGTCGCCTTCATGCAGCCCTATGCATGGGAGCGCCTTGGTGGTTTGGTGATCGACAAGTCCACAATTGGGAGCCTAGCATGTTGCCAGTACATTGAGCGATTCTGGTGGTTGGCAACGGCCATAGCAACAACAACTCCCAATTTGCTACACACACTATAGACAGCATGTCTGCATATGCACGCTCGAGCGAGCATGGTTGTGCGAGCAATGTGTATTTTAAAATAGCTTATACGGATTCCAGCTTGTAAGCTGTAGGAAGAGTTTTAATGAGGGTTTTGTAGATAGGATTTGGGCCTGTAAAACCCACTCTTTCTCTTCACCACATAGGCACCTCAGAGTGAGTGGCGTTGGGCATGTTAGAAAGCTTTAACAACCAGCTAAAAAACAATACAGGTTTTGACAGCCATGTAAGCAACTACTTCTACACAAACAACGAGGCCCATGTGCTATGTGCTCTGTCCCCGGCAGAGCACCGACGGCTCTGCCCTTGAAGCACAATTCCGTCGGAGTCTTGGCAGACGGGTCAATCCGAAGACACACCCAAGAGGCTTACAACACGTCCAGTCGGCAACAACACTGGTGGCGAGCACCAAAGCATGTGACTGCATGCCTGGACTGCACAACTTATTTGGGCCATAAACGTCAACACGCTCACTAGGAAATCAACTACCCTACGCCCACATCAACGTGATCTTGCCAGCAATGCGTGCTGATAACGACACCTGCGATCGTCCTAGCCCATAAATGCCGTAAAATGCGTAACTACTCATTTCAATGGCCCTGACATTACAGAACATCCGATGCGCAATCGGATCTTGCACCCCACCCGGACTGGTCCGACATGTCGTCTGGCAACTCCAGGCTTGGCCCATCCCATTCGAAATAATCTTCCCCGCTTTCACCTTCGCTCTCTTCGAATTCTTCGGGCCCAACGACATCCTCACTGCGCACAGCCAGACATCCAAGCATTGGTCGCTCGCACAGGATCATGTTCGTTGTTCATGCACGTTGGGACGTGCAGCTGTGTCCCACTCGCATGCAAGGGAGGCACCAGCGTATGCAGAGGCATTTCCATGCCCGGGATCCATTGATTTTTGAGGCATCAGTGAGTTTGGAACCGCAGCACTTGACACAAAGAGGAGGGGGCATCACGTGTCACATCCTCAGAATAGCACCGCACTGGCGAGCTCATGCATTATGTAGGATGGAGTTTCGCCTCGAACGACGAGAGAACGGTACATTTTCCATGAATCGGTAATACCAACCATGCGATGCGATGCAAGGAAAGCTGCACCTGATAGCTTTTGCTTTCCAGCGAGGTCTGGAATGCGAATAGGAGAGAAAGTTGGTGCATTATCAGTTTTAAGCAGGGTAGTGCATGTAATGTCTGTGCCAACGATGCCCTACTGGCTAAATATACAGAGTATACAAAGTACTGAAGATCCTGAATTCCCCCCGCTGCATCGAGAAGGGCAGCAATCCCACTGGTCCAAAATCCTCCAGCAATGGGGGCGACTAAGTCCATATTTTACACTGCAAACTGTATATGGCGAATTCAAACATCGCTGCCATCTCTGGCCAAGTTCAGAAACAAAGTCAAAAGGTTGTCGCATGTCATGACGCCCAATTTCATATTCAGAACATGCACGCAGTGGCATTGTGATAAATGGTGTATCGGTCAAGGCAATGTAGCACTTACAACAATTCAAGCACGTCTGTGTAGCCGTGCTTATGAGCAATCCGGGCAGGGGTCCCCTTTGGCATCTCCAATGGCCCGCCACCCTGATGAACAAAACCATCATGCGTCAAACAAATCATGCTTGTGGAAAACTGACGGGCCACCGCCTTTACAGTTCCCACACCGACGATGGCACAGTTCCTTACACATTGCTGGCACCAGCGGGTGGCACCTGGACTCATGAATGCGAGGTTATACTCTGGAACCGAACACGAAGTCTAGGCACTGGCTGTATTGCGTATGCAAAGAGCACCTCGCATTTGCACATTTTGCCTGCACTTTGCAGGTCATTTAGCACAGGCCTGCTGGGCAAACGAACAATGTATGAGACTCATGTCCTCACCTTAGCAAATATCTGTGCATTGGCACCATAGTCAAGTAGCAGACGAGCAACCCCTATTCGCCCGAAGCAAGCCGCCCAATGCATTGCTGTGTAGTCTATCTGGCAATTGCAGATGATAAACCAGTCAATTCCTGAACGTCTTCAGGGCATTATTGACGACCAAAGCTAAAACAGGACATGTCATACAGCAGTGCAAGGGCTGCACCTCCACACACCAATGGGACCACAATCAGCGAAGCACACACGTGCCGGCCATTTGCAATATGTGTGATTGGTAAACACACCAGATCATTATTCCGCAGCCACAACATGGGCATCATGGTGTAACACACAATCGTGCTGACTCTGCACACAACAGATGGTTGCCATCTGATACATTGTTCATTGGAGACATTCATGCACCAGATAGAAGGTCAGGCCAGTGCATCAGGGCAGCTGCCCACAGAGATCTGTGTTTACGACTGAATGGTGCTCATTCCACCCGCATCAACTCACATCGTTTTGAGCATCGCATAAAGCGCCTGCACCCAGAAGGATGATCACTGCATCTTCCTTGCCATACCGAGCCGCCTTGTGCAGGGGAGTATCGCCTCCCTGCAAAACAATTCAGTTCAACGGCCTGATGTTGTATTCATTCTGGCAGTCAGTGATGGTTGCTTTGTCTGTGCACTCTTTCGCTGTTTGGGTTCATGTGAACAACTTGAAGCAGATGCAGATGTACACGTGGCCTCCCTTCATTGTCTTGAAAGTGCCTGAGAGCGATTTGCCAGCACTGACAAATGTAATCAAATAGGTTTCCACAAATAGGACCGCAAGTGCAACAGGTTAAGTGACTCTGATGGGCCCCATTTCGCATGGGCTGATGCGAAGAGAAAGGCAGACATGCACAAAGCACCAGCAAGTGGCTGTGTTGGTGCGAATCTCCCACATGCTCTGTCCTGCTTTGCTAAGCGTGCAAGCCCACTTTGTGGTTGCAAACGCGTTGCTGTGGTGCACAAGCCTTGGCTGCGCTCTCAGGTAATATTTTATGCTCGTGTCCCTTTGCATAGCTTGCTGCTCTGTTTATGGGCATTGGACACAATCACCAGTGAAACCATGATACAAACTACAAGGAACATTGCACGTTTGCCCTCCCTCCATTGAAATCCACCACCGGCACCATTCTGCAACCTACCCTACACTACACACAGAACACAGAACACAGTGCCATGCACATCAGAATGCATGGGTCTCACCTCATCCACAAAATTAGGATCGATGCCCTTGTCAAGCATGAGCTGCAAGTGGGATCCCTTGCCTTGTGCAGCCGCATCGAGCATGGCGGCCTTTTGCTCCTGTGGGGGCCCAACTCGCAAGTCAGCAGCTGCCAACCCCACTCTGGATCGCTGACACTGACTCTATCAAACTGACTACAGGAAGTGCACAACGTGGATCCCCATGCCAATGCTATCAGCACACTGTGAGGGCTGCCATACGGAGGGGTAGGTGCTTGCTTCTGCTTCCAAAATAGGGATTGTACATGGGCTGGAAAAAACGGTTCTGCATACTGGAATATGCACCAGTTGGACACCTGGGTTGTAGCCGGGTAACCTGGGTACAACCAGTACCTAGGTAATTGTGAATACCCAGATTATTGCGAATACCCAGGTTATTGCAAATTCCAGGGTTATTGCGAATATAGTAGGGGTTTCTATATAGCCCCCCCCCCCCACTCCACTCCACACACACACACACCCACACCCACACACACACACACACAATGACATGGCCAAAAAGGGGGCGCTATCGGGGGCTGGGGCGCTAAAACGTTTCTTTGTTTGATGCGTTTAATTGTAGTTTTTGTCATAAAATAGCACTCCATGTTATAAGAAGACACGTTGCAGACCCATTAGCTGTGTTACAACCTGTTCAGATGCCAAATTAACCCATCACGCATATGTACTATGTGCCATCGTGTTACAATAGTGAAACACCATGATTGGGCCTTGCATTGATGTTACATGGTGCCTGCCACAACTCATCATGTGGACTTGCCTGGCATTGCCCGCATTATGAATGTGGATTGCGCCCAACCAGGCATGGCCACATCATACCGTAGAGAAAGGGGGATAATGGCCCCCCGGTTCAGCATTTTGCAAATATCCACAACGTAGAGGGCGCGATGGATAGAGTACACCCACGTCATCTGGCGTTTCCCCCCCACGTTAACACAACAATTGAGGTGCAGGGGCCACCATCCAAGCAAATTCCCAGCCGCCACCCACGCCCCCCACCCAAGCAAATTGTGGGCTGCCACCCACAACCCCGCCATGAGGTGGCATCGCAAAACACCACCTTGCACACCTTGGACCACCCAGACATACTGGTTAAGATGATCCTGCGCAATGCCACTAGTGGCCTTTCCATGGTCAACGCTGGCCAACGGCCCAGCACCAGACATGTTGTCCGCCCATCCGCAATATGCCTAGTTCGCGGAAACGGTCAACCGCAATGGTGCCCGTCCACCGGACACCTCTCTTGGGTGTCCACAATACTAGTTTGAGGTCCCACTGCCTAGCGAAGTACATAAAGTACCACAAAAATGGTGGCAAGCCAAAAAGGGGGTGCCATTGGGGGGCGCTGTGTAGGGACCCCTACTGTATTTGGGTTATTGCGTATACCCATATTACCCGGGTATGGCTAGTACCCGGGTCTAAGTATTTACCCGGGCATGGAGGCGATTACCCCTACTGCCGATGACATGACGCTGGCCAGCCTGGCACTACCAAGTGTGTGCTTGGCCATTATCTTGCAGAGTTAGCGTAACAACTCTGCACCTCACCTAACATTTTGGATCACACATTTGAACGGCAAAGGAATGATCTGCCAAAGCCAGAACGCCTTTTCGTCAGCGATCGTGTTGACGATCCAGAATTAAGGACACAACATAATGTTGCAAACAACCGCCACGGTAACAAATAACAATAGCAATTATGACATGGTAAGATTCGGTGCGTCAAGCTTCCCACTATATTGTAAGCCCTGACGCCAGAATCCTCGACTCAATTGCTTCACCTCTTGCCAGCGACCACGCAACACCATCATCGGAATTCCACTCGGTCAAATACCCGATTCTGCCTCCCTGGCTCCCTTGGATGTCCTACAAACGCGCTGCCTATGGCAGAAAGCGTGAGGAGCATAATCACAAAGTACGATCGCAGGCGCACCCACTGTGGGTGACCCACAGCTGGTGCGGAGGCGATGGTTTTCCCTAGAATTGTTGGACCAAAATGGGTTATGCACTCACCCGTGCTCTAAATCCAACTAATACCCGGGTTCAAGCCGGACCCGGGTGTTGGTCAATACCTATATAATCTGGATACAGCGGAGGCCCCAGTTTAGCAGACCCCTTTCAGCGACCTATCTAGGTTAAGCGCACCCTGTTCGAGTTACCAAAAAATGACCAAAATTTGTTGGCCACTGTTGTGTTTTGGTCACCGAATGAGGGCGCTGGCCGTTTGCCCCAAGCGGAATGGTACGGGTTTACGATTTTCTGGTGCATTACTAAGGACGACGCCCATGGCCATCACGGCCATTGTTGGCACCCAGTGGTGGTAGCACAACACTCATTTGAACCTTGCGTTAGGCTGGCTTTTCGACTGCTATTTGATGGGCCGGTAGCATCGAGCTCTAGGGGCAAGCCATGGGGGCAAGCCATGGGGGCAAGCCACGGGGGGGAGCTGTGGGGTGCAATGTGATAAAGTGTGAAGTGTGGGGTGATCCACCATGGTGCCACGTCATCGTGATGGCAGAGCCGGTGAGTGAGACTTGATGGGGTTGCATTATATAAACAAGGCGCCGGGGCGCCAGTTTGATGGGCTGGCACTATAGAGGATGCATATGGGCATGGATCACACAGTGATGGGGTGTGGGTGCATGGCAAACTGGTGTAGCATGGGGTTGGAATGTGATGGGGAGTGACAGTGAGACATGGGAGAGAACTCTAGTGACATGTGAGAGAAACACATATTGAGGTTCCTTATATACGGCAACAGTGTGTCGTGCGCCGGTAGAGGTACAAATATGGATCTGCCCATCCCAGTGGGGCAGAGGCCGAGGATTGCAAGTCCTGGGGATTTGTAAGAACTTGTGATTTGCCCGTGGCTCAGTCGAGCGCCGGTGATGGACATCGGAGGTGGCAATCTAAGCAACCATCACAGGCTCCATGTTGTCACATCATGGGTTGGTCTCTCAGGTCAGTTCGTGATATGTGTGGCCATAGCGGGCGCCACTCATGATGGGACGTTGCGGTCAAGAACGAGCATGTATTGAAAATTGATTGTGGGTAAGTTGGAGTGTGGGGAACGTCCAGAACTCTGCCGTGATGGGCGTGGAACCATCAAACGCTTTGGTAAGGAGATTGGATGGGGATGCATGGTCGATGAATTACTAATGGCGTTGAGTGGATCACTGATCAAAGTGACAAGGGCGTTGCTTTGGTGTGTTTGACCGGTTTTCAATGGGGGATGGAATGACATGATCATCAATGTCTGACCCCTTACTCTTGGCTTTCACTTGAGTTGACTCTGAAAACCATGCTATCGTTTTGTCGATGATGCTGAGCATGGTTCAACAACCCTTGAACGGCTTGTCACCATCCCTGTAGTACATTATTTCACTACGGCAGGGTACCCCTATACCCAGAGCTAGGGTAACCCCAACACCAGCGGGCAAAGTACCACCTACACCAATGGCCAGGCTACCCCCTATACCAACAGCATCCTGGTCGTGTTGGGGCCGGCATCGCTACATGGGACGCCTTGCAGGACTTAATCTACTGCCAAACTGCGTTAAGTACTGCTGGAGCACTTGAAGTACTTGGGGGACCTTAGCGACCCATCTAGGTTTAGCGACACCTCAGCCAGCTAGTCACCGGGGGTCGCTAGACCAGCGCCCCCACTGGGCGGTACAAGGGTTTCAGGGTGCCCGGTACCATCCCTATTCCAAGGTGAAACTCGCATGAGCGCAACAAATTTTGAGTTGGGTTTATGAGCAATATCGATACTTTTGTTTGAAGTGAATCCTGTATAACATAAGTTGGACATATGTTCTCCTGGCCTGCCATAACAACATTTCTGGCATGTGCTGCACAGTGCAGCGGTTCCCTCTTTATCCCACATATCATGGACATCAACCTGATCTTTAAACAAAGCAACGATGCACTGTAGCTGCCAGTGCCCCACGTGTGGCAGTGGCACTGAACAGCAGCACATGCAAAGGCAACAGACTCTCGTCATTAGGGCAAACACTACATACAAGTGCCCTGTGTATGTTCTGGAGGCTATCTCGCCTACCTCTGAAGGCTCGTATCTGCTCAGGATGTTCTGCATAAAAAACCAATCACACAGCACATTGGTCTCCAAAGACAGTATCACGTTCAAGCATCATTTTGGCGTGCCATGCAACAGGTTCCCCATGCAACATGCTCAAAACAATAACGCCATCACATCTGGGACACGTTCAATCGAAACATTCCTGCATATGTGATTATGTGGTTAGCCATTCCCCTCCACTATGAGCTGAGCTAAGTTCTCAAGACAATGGTTGCGGTTGGATTTTGACAATGCACTAGCTCTGCCAGGCATGCCCATGCCTAATTTGAGCTATGTGACATTTCGACATTTCAATGCTGCTGTGCTAACCCTGGCTTTACATTAGGTTGCTCCACATGAAATGCAAGGGATATCAGCTCCATCCTCCCTTTCGCCCATGCGCCCACCAAACGAATCAAATCACAAATATCATGCCGTTCTTGAAACGAATTTAAAAAACATTTCCACATGCAAAGGTAAAGTCTGAAGTTTCAAACCCAGGCTGGCAGGCAAGAACCGTAGATCACGGAGGATAGTGTGGAGGGTGTTGAATAGTGCGGGGGCCTTTAGATAACGCCCCCGGCTTTATTAAACATGGCTGGTGTCGCGGAGCATGGGGTGTGTGTGTAAAATAGCGTAGGGGGGGCACTATTCACTTCAACATCACGTACAACCATGGTGCGAAAGCATTTTTCACACATTCTTACATGCCATTGCATATGCTAGCACCCCAATGTTATCAAGTTCACTCCAACTAAACATTACCATGACCATCCTCCTTCAAACTCCATGTCCTTAACATTCTCAGTGTCTAGCTCCATACTACCATCACTCAAACAAAGGCCATCGGGATCTCCAGGGTGTCTCTATTGCAGTGCGACGTCCCAATAACTGTTGTTGGTTGGCGCTGTGATTGGCACCTTATGCAATGCTATGTAATGCTATGTACTGTGCTACATTGGCCAGGCGCTGGTTCGCTCTGCCAATCAATCTGGCAGCGTGCGTGGTGCGGCATAATGCAGCGAACTGTGGCGTCCCTTCACTTCTTTTGGCGCCGATTTTGGTTGCTGTCGTGAATGGCGCCTTATGTATTGCGCTGAGTTGGTGGGGGGCCTGTACGCTGTGCTGCTGGTATGAGGACCAGCCTGATAACGCAGCGCCACTGCATCAGCGACCTGGTGCGGAATGCGGGGGGGGCGCTATCCTCTGTGATTTATGGTACACATATTGGCACCACCAGTGGTAAAGGGAAAGTCTGACAATTTGGACGATAAACAGGCAAGCACTTTGGTTTGCACTTCAATACATCAACAGCTAGTATACCATAATGAAATACATCGAAAATTGAAATTGGGTACAACTCAACAGTCACTGCACTGCGGATGCATGCAGACCCACAACACAACATTCACTCCTTCTTTACCTGTAAATTCACATTTTTGAGGATTGCTGTTATGGATTGCAAGTGAAATGACATCCGACACTATTGTGAACAACATGGCAGGGTATAAATTGAAGATTGACACCACAGCAGCAGCGTGAACTGTAGCAAAGTTTTTGCAACAAATTGCAAGAAACAACACGGCCAGCCTGGAATACAGCCGGATGTCTGATATTGTGGCCATCAAGTACCTTGAAGTGGTCCTCGAAAATCTCCATCTCTGCCTCGCATCGCTCCCACCCCCGAAAGTCTGCAATGGCCTCCACCAGCCCCCTGTTGGACTCCTTGATTTCCTCGATCTCAATTTCAAGTCTCCTCCTGATAGGTGGACCTTGCAGCAGCAATGCATTGGCCTCCCTCAGCTCACAGTTCTGCACCTTGATCCGCTCCAGCTCTGACCTGGATAGATGAATGAATGCATGAATACAATCACCCCTGCACTGGTATTGTTGATGAGGCCCATCACATAACCCCTGCATTCTGACACTCCGCTTGCAAGGATATGCTCTTGACCTTGGCCACAAATGACAAACATGGTTGCCACAGCACATGCCAATGCTGTACAGTATCACTGAACGCTGCCAGATTTGAACAGTCCACACAACTCCTCCCTTTTAAGCAACATTGGTACAAGACTTGGTAAACAGTACGTTGTTCTTTCACTCACTTGCCAGTATGATGTTTTCTACAGTGACCACACACAATGGCTTCAGACACCAAACCCCCACATGATCACGAGCCAATCCTGGCCAAGGTAAATTGAACACACATTGCAGCACGAACCATCTTCTTGGATGAGCCAGGGCAGCGTTTTGCAATCCTCTGCCACACACAATGACAAGGACTGTCTGACTGAACAACAGTAGGGCGCACTGGCCCACTCACAGTCCACAGGTTTGACCTGAGCGCCCTCTCGCTCTGTTTCCACTGTAGCTGTGCAGCCCTCAGCTGCCCCATGTGTCGCCTGGACGCCTCTGATTCCAACCCCTCCTCGTCTTGGCTCGAACGCAGGGCATCAACTGCCTCCTGCAGCTCCCTGTGGATGAACTCCAAACATAAGTTGAAGGCACAAGATGGCAAACATTTGGGGGCATTAATTATGCTTTGTCAATCCCAAAACGCAGGGCATCAACTGCCTCCTGCAGCTCCCTGTGGATGAACTCCAAACATAAGTTGAAGACACAAGATAGCAAACATTTGCGGGCATTAATTATGCTTTGTCAATTCCAAACTAGTACACTTTGGAATAAAATTTTGTCAGTGTGCAGCAGCATACATCGAGCATGAGCACTGGACAGCGCACATCTCCACACTGTGCTACAGCATCTTAAAATGTGTTGAAGTTGCCTGGGTTTCAAAATTCAGAATAGGTAAGACAGAGCCTGTGCATCTGCCCGGCAATTATGGGTGCAGAGGTAAAACAGCATTGCCATTGTGAATGGCACCACTGCTTTGCACCCACAGGGCAATCATGGCTTCCATTGGCATCGTGGCAACACAAACACCACCACTGTGGACTTGCTTTGAGTGCATCTGTCCAATTGGCAACTCACAAGTAAACTCAGCCTTTGGTGAAGTCCAACCAAAAAAAAAAACAGCACTCATACCAATGAGAGCATCACATGGTAGTGCCCCACTTCTCAAAGGGGTGATTGCATGCTGTACTTGAGTTCAACAGCGGGTGGGAACATGTGACCTGTGCATACATCCAGCTACTGATTCCAAACGAAGTACCCTTAATTGCCCAAGGTAACAGAACAGCGCAATGCAATCAACAACGAATTTATGAAAGCATCCAGTACCCGCCATCACCTGTTTTTCTCACGTAGCTGCTCAACTTCGGAACCCAGGTCTCCAAACTTGTGGCGGTCCTCCAGGTTTTGTGCGTTGGCCTCCTTCAACTTCCTGTTCTGCTTCTTCAGGTGCTCCACCTGAGCCTTGAGGTCATCCCTGGAGCCCTGGTTGTGGATTTGCACGATGGCATCCTTCAGTTCTTTGTTCTGCTTCATGAACTCAAGTGCCTGGACCTTGATCTCCTCCCCCTTGCGCCGCTCCAGCATGACCTGCTTCGTGAGCTCTTTCACCTTTTTCTCCTGCCTCTTGAGGACCTCTCCAGGGGGAGGCATCTTTTGATCTTTCTGCTCCTTGCCAGGCCTCTGTGGGGAAGTGCCATGCATGCTTCGTGGGGTGCCACCATCCTTTGATTCTCTGCTCTGCCTTTTTGCTCCTGCCATTGGGCTAGTGGGTTCCTTTGCTCCAGTGTGTTTTTTCTTCACTGGGCTGTCTGCCCCCTTCTGGCGGTGCTTTCTAGGCTCCTCAGCCAGCTGCCTGGGCGTTCCCCTGGGTGTGCCAATAAGCCCACGGGGAGTGTATTCGCCAGCTTGCCTCAGCTCCCGATCCAACCTCTTTGCTTCCCTCATTTGTGCCCTGATACCATCTGCCAGTTGCTGCTCATGAGCAATCTTTTCATGAAACACTAGTGAAACTCCTTCGCTTTCCTGCAGCAATTCATCATTTTAGAGTGCGTCAAACGAGCTTAACCATAGCACCTCCCTTGCTCTTGATTGATCCTTGCTACCAGCTATGCCTCAGACAGTTCATAATTATAACATAAGTGGATAGGCTGAGTCAACATTGTGGACCCCAAATGCCTGCACTGGAACAGTGGGCAGCATTGGAAAATCCCACATACTCTGGACACAAGTTCTGCCCCTATTCCGCACATAATAAGACCATTGTCAGTAGAGGAGCGACTAGCCTCCTGCAGTCTGAGAGGCTGCCAGCACTCACGTTAACTCCCTATGTGCTGCTGCTGGCGATACTGTTGCTCTGCAATAGCCCAACAGCCCCTTCTGGCCATTACTGTTGCTGCTAATCAACCATATCGCTAAACGGCATCACCTCTACATCCCATGCAGAATGTTATGTGTCTGCAGCATGTATACTCATAACTAAATTGGGTCAGTACTGTCCACCTGACAGCCAACGACAATAACAAAAGAAAAGGAACCAGTGATCAGCACTGCATGGACTTGTACGTCGCCAGGAATTACTTTGTTGGGTGTCAATGCAACTAGAGTATTTCCAGCATTACAGCAGGCACCCTGATGACCGCTGCACCTTCCACAACCACCCCATTCAGGTGCACTTTGTTTGCTGCAATACGTTTTCCACTGGGATACCAGCAAAAGCACTTGACTGCATTCTAAGTGTGGCACTATACACCAAAACCCTCATTTTTGCCTACTCCTCCCTTGCATTGTGCAGAGAATGGACCGATTACTACCATATTACCATCGTCACCATACAGTACAATGGCATTGCCAAGAAGCAGCTGCTACCACAGTATTTTGCATCAGTACTAGGACAACAACATCAAGGGGCAGCGCCTAGACTCTCAATGTAATGTCACATTTTCAGAATGACAAAAATGGACATGACAGCCATGTCCAGGAACCCACCTGCAGGTTCAGAAGGGCTTCATCTGCTGCACACTTTATGTGCATGTTTTTGTGCGACTTTAAGTTGTGCAGTTGCTTGGACACCCTTGACAGGAGGTGCGCCTTTGTTTCTGGGTTGCGTACGCTCTTGATGGCGGCCAGGGCCTTTGCGCAGGTCGCCTCGTTTCCAAGCCAGGGAGCGGACATCTTCACCAGCCAGTTCTCATCACCCGCGCGCCACCGATCCTTGGCATTCCACACCTGCAGGGGGACAAGGTCAACACACAAGATAAAAGAGCACAATACAAGCAAACATGCAAAACACAACAACTGCTGACAACCGAAGAAAACAATAATACGCAATGTAAATTACCTTTGGGTAAAAATGAATAAAGCCACAAAACAGAAATACAAGACACCCCAAGCAATGAACCAAAAGGAAGAAAGAATGGAACAAAAAGCACGAAATCTGACAGAAAGAAAGGGAAGGTGCACAAGGACTAAGTGTTTGAAACAACGAAACAGCGACAAGATAACGATGAGAAGAAAAAGAAAAGAAAAAAACACCCAAAAAAACAGCTAAAGAAAGAACTTCCCAACCTCAAGAACCAGCGCACCCCCCACCTGCCCCTCCGCCACGACGATGGTGCACGAGCAGCTCTTGGCGATGTTCTGCGCCAGCACCTGTGGCTCCCTGGCGGCGGGGTTGAACTCCAGGATGGTCAGGTAGATGAGCCCCATCTCGCACGAGTCGAAGGTCGCGACGCCCACGGGCGGCACCACCTGCCAGCCCTCGCTGGGCCCCCACCCCGCGTACTGGTAGTGCTCCTGGAACTCCTTCATGTACTCGTGCACGCTCACCCCCATCCACGACTGGTGCGGCGCCTGGGGCGTCTCCTGCGTGTACTCCATCTCGCCCGAGTCGCTGCAAGACTCGTCAAATTCCGCCACCCTGCTCAGCCACGGGCTCTCGTAGCCGCCATCGACGACATGGCTGGGATCCCTGAGGCGGCCGTCGCGATCCTGATCTTGATCGTAGATCACGCCAGCGCCGATTCGGTCGGTGCTTGGGCTGCTGGGGTCGGGGCAGGACGCGAGGGAGGAGCAGGAGTTGGCCAGCGCCTCCGGGGGGCCCGACTGGTGGTGGCGTTCGGACTGGCTGCGCACAAACTCGTCCACGCAGCGGCGCTTGACCTCGTTGTTGCAGGCCACCACCAGCAGGTCGTGCGTGGTGGCGTTGGACACCACGAGATGGTGCATGGAGGCGCCCGGCCCTGGGCTGTGGCCTGCAAAGAGAAGGAACTGAATTATTGGTGGGAGTCGTCCGGCATTGGCTACAGCAATGCAATGCACAGCAGTAGCTACAGCACGGGAATGCCGAACTTGTGGGAAAATAGGGAGCATGACACCGATCGCAGCACAAGCGTGCCGAATTTGTGGAGCAACAGGAGGCAGGACAGGAGTTCAGGCTTTGTGCTGGGACTGTGGGCATTTTCGGTAGTTTGGTTCTGGGTACTGGGCTGCACTAAATACAGGGTAGCGCACGTTGCCGCTGCAAAGGACTACAGCGCAAACAGCCGCTGCCTGTGGCAATGATGAGCAGTGCGCACCTAACAACCGCTGATGAGCGCACAATCACCAATTCTCTGCTTTTCATTCGGGCCCTTAGCAGAATGTTTTGCTTGCTACACCCAGGCACCTCTGCATCATCTTCTGCACTGTTCTGTTAGTCTGTGACCATCCCTCCATGCTGCCTGGCTGGTGCTACAGTGCCTTACCGTGTTTTGAGAAAAAGACAACTACAGAGATTCTCCTTCATGCTATGTACTGGTCTCCAGAATATTTCTCCAAATGGGGACTGCCTTTGTCTGACCTGTTTGTTTCCTGGCAATGGCTGAAGGATGCCCCCCCTCTCCCCCGCAAACAGTCCTGTGTCCAGAAGCTGCAAACTATGTGTGAAGGCCCACGTAGGCATGCCTCACAAAGACTGAATACAAGCCTGAAATGCGAGGGAGAACCAGTCAACAACATTTTACTAACAAGGGAGCCATTCCTGAATTGGAAAACTGACTTTTGCACACAGAAAGGCACACAGTGCAGTACGCGCTCGGTGCTCACAACCCACACGAATTGCCTTGTCCGTGGGCCTTGGCAATAGCTTAGCAACTTGGGACTGGGAGCACAAGTCACCAGACAGTGATATGATTGTTGAGTTCAGTTTGCTCTTGGTCCAGTATTTTCATCCTGACAGACAACACCGACTTGTGCAAGGGCAGCGCTGCATAATATTTTGGCAGTTGCACAGACGGAAGCAAAAAGAAATCGAATGAGCAGGGTGGTTATAATGAATCGCTGCACCGTACCTTTCCCCATGCTACTCTTCTTGGCTGGTGGTGCTGAGAGCATTTCTGCATGCATGTTGGCTCCAGGTGTGGCATCCAGCACTCCAGCACCACCCATCTCCCGTCCATTGTGCTGTTCCAGCAGTCGCGTTATTTGTGACCTTTGGATTCGTCGTTTCCACATTGGCGATGTCCTGCTGTACTCAAATCCTGCCTCTTAACTTGACCCTCGCAGGGGCTGAGCCCCTCTGGGATGGGGACAGGCCCAGGCTTGGGGCACCTCCCCTGCTCCCCCTGCAAAGTGCAATCCACCCTAAGCCTGGGTTGGAAATGCATATCGATTATTGCCTCAACATGCAAAGTAGAAAATGGCACATTGGTCAAGGCACATGAATCTGCTGAACCTGCTGAACTGTGATCAGCTCAGATGATCAGACAGAATGAGTTTGTCAACGGTCTTCAGGGACCACACAAGTCCGCATCTGGACTTCTTTGCTGTTGCCTGTGCGCACGAGGTGTTGATGAACACTGTTGACCTCATCCAGGGGATGGGCTTGGAGTCTGTGGGACCCACTTGAAGGTCCAGTAGGACAGCAACGAGACACATCACCGTATAGCATTCATACACCACGCAAGAGAATTGGCAACAACAGAAATATCCACACTTCTTTTTCCTGTGTTGGTGGGATTTTATTGGCCGTCATTCACAACTTCTGCCGCAACCATGCCCCCACTGACACCACCCCCCTACCCACCCATTGATTTGCCTATGTTCGTGCATGCTGTGGCCCACGTCATGGACAAGTGGCAGTGGCAAGCCCTTATGTGCTGCTGAACAGCAGGGCGGTCCAATGTACGACTGGGAAGCCAGCGTGTAAACACCTCAGAGCACAAATGCACACAAGCCCTGGAAGCTAGTTGCCCTAGTTCAGGGTGTGTGCCCCAGCTGAACTCATCCTCATTTGAATTATCATCTTGCACTGTTGATAGTACTTGAGCATTGTGCTTCCTCTCGGTCCTATGCAACTGGCTGTGTTGTTGGTTGGGAGATTGGGATCATTGGAGCTGGCCATTCTGGATGAGGATGGATGTGCATGAATGTGTGAATGGATGCATGTTCCACTTTCCAGTTTCAAAATGCAAATCAGTACAAACACAAGAATTGAATGGTGAGGTTGCTACATTGTCCCCTGTCTGCGAGTTTGCCACCGGGAAGTTGTGTACTGGCTGATCAATGGCATGGAGTTAGCAGTGAGTTTTTTTTTTACACTGCAGGTGGTTCTGGAGGGCTCAGGCAGCTCATGCAATACTCACTTAGTTGGTGGTTCTTGGTGAGTGGTTCTTTCTCCTGCAGTTTGGCCATTTTCTCTGCCTTCTGGAGGCCTTTCAGGGTTGTGAGTGACCCACAGTGGTAGGTTGTGATGCGTTGCATGTTATGGTTTTCGGTGCACCACATGGGGGCTACCTCTTTCCTTGCTGTAGGGTTGGGGTGGATGACAATGCCTTTCAGGCGATGGTTTCGAGTTTGAGGACCTAGTTGATGATCCACTAGCAGGGGATGAAGGTACAAAACTCTCTCCTCTTCATACGTCGTGAGAGCCAAAGGATGACAACCAGACAGAAACTGAAGGGCCGAGGCCCTGGGCGCCTGCCCAGCACAGCTCGCGCACTTGCCAGAGCTTCCAACAGCAAACTACTGTGCAGGGCTGCTGTTTCCATTACTAACGAGCCTGTGGTCGCGAATTTCTCTGCAGTGTGGCTGACTGCCACACCGTCAAATTTGCCGGGAAGGGTTCTCAGCCTCCCCGCCGCCCCAGGAGCTCCGCGCGTACCACTGGGACCCAACTGCCGAACCCCGCGGCCTGTATGTATAATAAAATTGTGTTGCAAAATGGAACGACGGCGGGGAAGCGACACAAAAAAGACGCCTGCTCGTTTTTCCGCCCGACCTGCGGCCCGCTCCGACGGCTTATTATCTCATCCGAGGATGACAGGGGCCCGAGCGTGCCCCCGCGCCGTCGGCACCACCAGCCACGCCCGCCCACCGGCCATCGTCCTCCCCCCCCTCCCCCCCCGCGCCCCGCCCCCCTCGCTCCGCGCCCTAAGAGTCAACGACAGGTCAGCAAACGGCGCCGGCAACGTCCCAAGCACGCGGCCATTCGCCAGCATCGACGCCCCTCCCCGACCAAAGTGCCTGCAAAGGGGGGGATGCGTCCCCTGGACGAAAACAGGGTAAATCAAACTGCGTAGGGAGGCCGGCCGACGCGTCCGGAGCCAGATCCGGCAGCGCAAGCGCGCGGGAGATCATCGCCAGATGCTGCGGAGTGGCACGCCAGGCGGCGAGTCCGCTCGGGGCAGAACCCACCCACGGCCCCAAGCCCCACTCAACTCCACAACTACCCACAAACCCGCCACCAGGCCGCCCAAGAGCTTCATCCGGGGAATCCCCGGAGCAAAATCCACCATTCAACCCCCCCCCCGGGCGCGACGGGCTCCTCGAACAAAGCGGAAACTGCCCGCCGGCGGTGGGGTTACCTCCGGATTCCGCCACTCGCGCCCGAACGGCCGAGGAGCCGGGACGGGATTGCTTCGCCCCGTCCAGTCGGGATGCCCAAGTCCGTAGCTCACGGATCCCCGCACCGGTGCTCTGGCCTCGTTGCGGCGGCCGGCGCTTTCCGCACCGGCTCTCCCGGTCCCCTGGGTGGGGTGGGGAGGGGGAGCCCGCCGTGGGGCGTGACGGGCCGCACGTGGTTGAAATGAGCGCAGACGGAGGGGGATTAATGGCGCCGTCGAACGCGGTTGAGGGGGGGCAGATGTACTGCAGTATATTAAACCCTTCCGCATCGGTCCCTCCCGACCGTTACGTTTTTGCTCCGCATTTTCGTCCCAGACAAACCTATTGTTGCTCAACTCGCTGTGCGTGTTGGTACCGATGTCTTCCCAACCGTTTCTTCCACTTCCACTTATCCTGCTGACGTCTTCATTTGGCGAAGTTGAGTTTTGATTTTTCTAGAGTCCAAATCCTCTTGATAACCTACCCCTGTTGCCCCCAATTAACTCTTGACTGGCCAAAGTGGGGGTGTTCGATTACAGTCCAATCTGCTCAAGTAAATGGCCATCACTGTAATCGAGAGAAAACCGTAGAGAAAGGAAAGGCCAATGCGCTCAGCAGAAGTTACCTTGAACCGCATGACATACGGTTACATTTGGTAGTCATGCAGCTGCTGAATGCTCAAGGCAAACGTGTGCACGCTCAGCTTCTCTCCAGTGCACACGAATCGGTGCAATTACAGCTGAGATATCCTCCATCTCGCTGTTTTGCAATGCCGCTCATCAGAACCGTCCAGAATGAGCACCAATAACGTCAATTGAAGAGCACTCTACGGGCAGCACGGACAGCTGTGACTGGGCTGTGAACTAGTCAAGGAAAAGGGCGAAAACTAGTCAGCTGGATCCGCATGCTGACGGGATACAATACAATTTGACGGTGATGGAATTTGGGTGTAATTGGGATGAAAAATGTACTAGGTGTATTTTTTGTTTGAATAGGGGGATTCCCCCTAATTTGATGTTTCAAGAATCTACTGCCATTAGTTCCTTGCAGCGTGAGTGGGAAGGAGATGTACAGCAGTACATCTTCATGGGGGTGCTGCCAAGGGGCACTGACGGGTGTTGATTAATGTTGTAGTGGTCAAAAGTGACTTTTTTGGTTGTATTGTGTGACCCTTTGGAAAGGGTCAACGTGGAGAAGGTCAATGGGAAGTTCTGAGAGGTACAAGGGGTATTGTGGCCTTTTTCTTGATGTGTCTGTTTGATTATCCGAGGGTTGCTGGAGTGTAGTGCTGTTGGAGCTTTTAGGGGTATTTAGGTGGCGGAGGTTGGGTTGTGAGTGCCTCCCCCCCTCTCTCTCCAACCCCAACCTGTCCGTTCTTGGTTCTAGCAGTCTGAACGGCGGGTGTTCGGTTGCGAATGGTCATGCTGTGAGTGTGTGAACGTCGAAAGTGGTTGAAAGAGAGCGACATTGTAACGAACAAGTTCGTTTTGGTGTTTCCTTACCTCCTGACCCTCCGGGTCACTTGTCCTTAGGGTTGTGGACCGTTGCACATACCCCCAGCTCGTAGAGGTGGCCACCCGGATCCGTTAATAACGGACGAGGGTGCCGTCCGTTAAATATCCGTTAATTTAGCGGACCCCGCTCTCTCTCTTGCTGACGTGGCACGGATGGCAGCGGACGGCTGGTGCCAGTCAGCGGACTCTGCGGATTCCGCTTGGGCGTTAACGGATATTTTCCAACGGACCGGAAGCCGCGCACCCCATCCGCTAATTTAGCGGATGGCAGCGGACGTGTGTGCCGAATCAGCGGATGACAGGCAGTAAGTACTGATTTCCGAATCTGCGGATCGGGTTGATTGCCAGCGTGGCTCAGCCAGCTAGAGGTGGCCACCCGGATCCGTTAATAGCGGACAAAGGTTAATTCCGTAAATTAATCCGTTAATTAACGGAAAATAACGAAAACAGACAAAAATTAACCAAAAATTAGCAGATTTTTGGATTTTTTGGGGATTTTTGGGTTTTTTTCATACTTATAGTTTATAGAATTCGCTATTAGAGAGTATGTTTGTATTTTATTTCAACCTATGCATACTAGATTTTCAACTAGCCGCAGTTTTTGTGAATTTTTGGGTTTTTTTTCGATTTTTTTGGATTTTTTTCGTTTTTTCTGAATTTTTCTCCCTTTTTCTTTAACGAAATTTAACGGACAGCTGATAAAAATTAACGAACCGGATTTAACGGACCGGATGGCACCTCTGAGT
>CAJHUC010001898.1:0-58717 GCA_905146915.1 Ostreobium quekettii
TTGGGTTGCAGGGTGGGTGGATGGGTGGGGAGGGGTAGATGTGAGTCAGGGTAGGGCGCATGGCAAGGGGACCTGCACAAATGGTCGTGCCCCGTGCAAATCCTCAGAAACCCAAGTTTGACAGGGCCTGGGGAGGCTGACATTACTGACGTTGCTGCCGGCAGAGCCGAATTGGCTGGCCCTGAGAACTGTTGCGGCGTTACCTGCCTGCCGGTGCTAGCAGTGCAAGGGAATTTCAATGCGTTCATTGCTATAACATTTCCAATCCACCTGTTCGTGCAAGGTCAATACAATGGAGTCATCGCCTTCCATGGTCAGTGCTGTTGGCCAAGGGCTCAACCCTGCATCCCGGTTGTAATTATTTTCCCTCGTTTTGGCTGCTGGCTTGAAGCCAAGTGCAGAAAACTTAACGACTTCTGTAGGCAGCCCCTCAGCAGGAGCTTCAACGCTGCCCACGTCTACACTGCGATCGCTGGCCATGGAAACGCATTTTCGACAATTGTGCATGCCCGACATCGCCAATCAGCTGCAAGGCTATAATTTTCACATTCTTTGTCAGTGCAGTCCATAGCGATTTCCAGTGAAACAGTGCTGTGCTGTCAATCCAGGCGTTGGCTTTTGCACTGAGGAAGTGAACCTCTGTCGGCTGCCTGGATGGGACCGTCAGTCATATGGCTATCACGGGGACGATGGGCATGCTTTCCCTGGCAGGGGCCAAGGCAGGGACTATGGCCCAACATTCACAGCAGGTGGGGAATGAAAGCAGGTATTTCTGCGCATGACTGGGCGAACAACAGCAGTAATGGCAGCTGTTGCTGATGTATGCCAGGGCCGACACTCTGTGAAATTCAAGCGGTGTGATGATGGCAGGCACGGCAGGAACTGGACTGCTCTTGTTTTAGCCATCATTTCCTGATAGTCAGACTGCCGTCTCGGCACTGTCATTTCCTTTCTGGGAATTTGACACCTTTCTTTCCTTTCGTTTGCTGCTGTGGCACACTGACTGTGGGCCATTGCTGGGGAATGGGGGGGTGGTGGGCCCCACAAGCGTCTTGTCAAAGAACTCAAGATGTTATTGTGGACAGCGCTGACATAGCGAGGCGGTTGAAACAATAGGGCTTCTAATCGAAGCCCAGACTTTATGGAAGCTTCCTACTATTTCTGACAAATGACAACACGAATTTAGCATTGACAGCACACAGGGTTGCTGTTCATGATCCCTACCAGTAAGTTTTCGGTGCACAGGCTGGGGTGTGAACCAAGCCCTTCATTGCCTAAAAGTCCCTGGGATCGCTTTTGTCTGATTGGCTCTGCAATCAGCGCTTTGACGCTCGAGATATGTTTCCAATGTTGCAAAACGCAGAAAGGGACTGTCATGGCTTTTTGGAAATTGTTGATCGTCATATACCTGCCATCCATTGGGGAACCCCTACCTCGATGATAAAGGTCCATTGCTTTTAGGAACGGCAGCAAATTGCTGGTTTTCACTTTCCTTGCTGCTGTGGGCGCTTGTGCTTGTGTCTCCATGACAAAATCGCCTGGATGCATGCATCGGGAGGGTCTGCACTTGGCATTGCTGGTCCAGCGATTTGGTGAAGTAAAGCCTATGCAACATCCATGGAGTGATAGGATAGTGCTGCCTGCCACACAACACCAAGGGCTCTCAGCAATTTTGTTGAGTTTTGGATTCTAACGAAATCGCAGGACAAAACAAGAGGCCTCAACGAGCAGGTTGAACCAAGTATGGATTGTGTCCAGTCAGGATGTTCAGGGCCTTAACAAATGAATGAAGGACTGGAAGGCCACAAACACCGTGGTCTCTGGCATCATATGCATCTGCCAATGCCAGCTTGTTTCACCATCTTTGGTGTTTCATCAGTTAAAAAAGCAATTGCAATGTGTGGTGTTTGATCTCCTTTTGCGCCTTGTACAGGTGATGTGATTGGTGCCATCTTGAACAGGGCCGAAAAGACCATATCTTACACCAAGAATGGCATCCACCTTGGGGTTGCATTCAATGGTGTGTCTGAGGAACGGCTGTTTCCAACGGTGGGCTTCAGGACGAAGGAAGAGGAGGTAGGAGATGCTTGAATGGCCAGGCAGGTGCACTGGCAACCTGCACAGAACTTTGCATCACAGATGCGGGCAACAAAATGCTGACAACACACTAGCGCTGTTGGAGGAAGAACAATTCAGATTGGCTGTGCATGTCCTTGAACTTTGTTCTTGTGGTTGTAGACAATTGTGTTGTGGCCATCTCGTAGCAATACAGCTCTTGATTGTATGATGTTGGTTGCCCAGGGGTGTCCTCTGGGAACATCTCATGGTTGTGTGCTGTCCATTGCCCTGATGGTGCCTGAGTGTACCGTTTTAAAGTCTTTGTGTGATTGACATAATCTCTCCCTCTCAGCACGAAGTGATGCGCACTTACTGTTGCGGTTCTTGTTGATGTTTGCAAAGAACTATGGATACTGCAGAGAACAGGTGGTTTTGGCCTGGAATTTGGATGGCTTGTGGCATTGTGGATGGTCCAGCAGGTGTTGTGGATGTTGCACTGAAAGGGGGCAGTGCCAAAGAGGGTTGTTTTGTGCACAGATCAAAGTCAATTTTGGGGAGACAGAGTTTGTGGCGGATTTTCAGAGCATGTGGTCAGAACAGTGTGAGCGTGTTCTGAGCAGCATAGAGAAGGTCCCTGTTCCTTCACCAAGTGGACTGGTGAGCGATGCCTTGGTGAAACAGGAGCCGTTGTGATTCTGTGCTTGTCCATTGCCCTCAAAGACGTCTCGATCATTTCTTGTCAGAGAAGAAACACAAGACGTCTTGCTGTGTGGCAGGAAGCTGATGCCCATGTATGGCATGTTCCTATCATACAGACATTTTGGCGTTGCTCGTTTTGCACATGACAAATGATGGCCAACAAGAACTTGAAACCAGAAGCATTGTAGTGATTGTTGAATGGAGGGATTGCATTGCACACAGTGGGCACAGCGGTGCATATGACACAAGGCATGATTTCTGCCTTGCTCCATGTTTCATTCAAAACATATGTGTACAGTTCAGCCAGTTCCACACCGAAATATGAGTTGCGAGTCCTTGCATCTCGTTTGCCAAAAAATGGGAACACTCTTCCCTGATCCTTTTGCTGGGTGTGACAGGCAGAATTCTGCACATCCAGATATTCCAGACTGTTGTTGGACCACCATTATGCAAAGAACAGAAAGAACTAGGAAGAGAATGGATGTTGTATAGAAATGGCTGAGTGTTTGGATCCTTTGTGCCCAGCAGTATGAGACAGTGTAGTGCATGGGATATACCCCATCAGGTCACCCTGGTGGTCCAGCTCCCTGACCACTGTTTTTATTTCCTTCATCTGTGTTCTGGCTTTGCATGATTGACAAGCTTCTTTGGCAGTCATGCTGCTTGGTCTTGTTTGCTACAGCTCGTCAGAATCTGGACTTGCATGCACCTCTTTGTAGTGTCTTTGTAGATCCCATGTTTTCGTTGACGTTGTCTAATCATATAGCTAATCATATAGCCTGGGGCATCTCTGTGCATTGTGAGAACTCCAAAGAACATGTGGCAGTGTGTGTTGTCCTAAAGGTCCAGGGACACTTCGATGCACCGCTGCATTTGCTTCGAACTTTCTGTTTTGATATCGTTCGGTGGAGATGAGCAATGATGTGACACCATTGTGACGCGTGTTTTGGCAGGGACCCTCTGGCTGTGTGGCAGAGATCATCCTTGACTACTTGATACACCATCGATACTGGCAGGTGCGACAATTTGCTTGACAGGGTGAGCCCTCGTTATGCGAAAAGAACCACAGCCCGTTAGGCTGGTATGTGGTGTTGTACAGGGATTTCAAGTACAGGGATTCGATGCATTGGGATTCCATGTGCAGGGATTCCAAGTCAATCACCCCCATCATGGTGTAATATGTCAGTACAGTTTCATGACATTGAATCCAGTCCATGAGCTCCTTGCTGACAGCGTAGGAACACTTGTCACTTGGCTTTTGGATTTGGCAACTCAAACTATTGAAGAGCTTGCAGCACTATTGGGATGCCCTGTCTCCCCCTGTAGACAAGGTTGGGGTAGGTCGGGGTTTTCTTTTGACGTAGCATTATGTGCAAACAATATCCTCACAGATTAAGTTGCTTTGGCCCAGCAATCGTTGACACAAGGGAACTTGTCAAGGTGCCACCCGTCCAGCGTGGTGCCTGTGACGGCCACAGTAGTTTTGGGTGTTGAACACATTGCACATTTGCATTGCCCTGTGCTGGCCCAATGCTGGATTGTATTGCACTGCAATGTACTGCACAGCACCATGATGTGCCTCCACTCTGCAGCAACCTGGAGTGGCACTGGGGTGCTGATGGGGAATTGGTTTGTTCACCACAGACTGCTGCGCTGGTCGCCAGAGACTTGATGGGGGATTCCCGCGAAGTTGGTGAAGATGAGCAGAGAAAGATTATAGCCAGGCAAAAAATCTACGATGCTGTGGTCAATGGAAACATTGACGAGGTGAGCAAAGTCTGCGCCCCTGGGCTGCACCCTCCTTGTTGAAAGTGGTGCACGTTGCTGCCCTGCTCTTTTCTGTGATCTGTAGAAGGCCTTCTTTATCCTGTCCATATGTGCACTCAAAACACCCCTTATAATATGTGTGGTGCATTTGGTACAGAGAAATGTGCCGGTCACTGCCTGCACGGTGCAAAGTATGTGTCCTTTTTGAAATTTTATCCTTGGATTTGCAACATCAAGCGGGAATAAACCTTGACATTGAGATCCATGACCTATGGAGCCCTGGCTTCTTGTTCTGTTGTCAAAACTGCTCACTGCCCTTGAGTCAGACCCTGGAGCCAAATCACTGTCTTGAAGCACCAGTCAACTTTCTGTGACCTCAAGCCAAATGAGCCAAGAAAAACCTTGCACCCCATTCTGACAAGCACAATCACAGCAACGAGTTGTGCATTGTCCAGCTGCAGAATCTGGTGGAGCTGGATTTTGCACAAAGCTACATTGTACCTCTGTACCCAGTTCTCATTGGGCATACTGATACTAAAGTATTTGAGTTTATGATATGTGTTGGATGGTACACCCCTGTTGAGCATGAACTTTGCTGGATGCACCATGCACAGTGACATTTTCTTCGATTTGACACCATCTGTTTTAGAATCATTGTGAATCTCTCTTTAAATACAGTGACCTGGTTTATCTAGTGCTGCATGACTCGATTGGGAATGGAGCTCTCTGCCACTCTGTCACCATGATCATTGCAGGGAATGCAGTATATATGCTGACACTTGTGGGGCCACTGCCTTGCAGGCCCTCTCGCAAACGGACTCTATAGCGCCAGGGACGCTGGAGACACACCCACAGATTCTTTTTAAGCTCAGGTGCCAAAAATTCATGGAGATGGTAAGTGACCAGGCCTGCCACCAACCACAAAGTCATGTTGCTGGCTTCCAGAGCATCTGGAGTTTTGAGAACTGACCTTTACAGATTGAACAGAATCCCGATCCTCTGTAGAACGTACAGAACAGTGTCAAGTTGTCGAGAACCAGGCACTCAGTGCATTTCGATTGTGAGCAGTGCATATGGGTAATACAATACATCTGTACTGTACATTCAGTCCTTTGGTTGATGAAGCAACTTTGGGCACAGCCACAGGCAATGGGCATACGTGAAGTGTGATTCAGATTGAAGGGATGTTGTCTGCACATTGGTGTCATCGAACTTTTCATTCGTTCAATGGTGGCTATGGACATGTCCTAGTTGGAGGGTGCCCCTCTCATTTGTCTCCCATCCAGCCCATCATTCAACCTATCCATTGACTGTGTTTCTTTGATATTTTGTTGAGGAATGGGAACATGTCACGCATTGGGCACCCCGTCTCATGAGATGACCTCAAAGACATCTTTGTTAACTGTGAAAGTTGTGGCAGATGTGCCAAGCTGGCTGGCAGTTACCATTTCACACCTTGGTTGCGTTAGGCTCATGAAGCATGTTGGCTCCCATCATGGTGGTCCACTTTCACTATACGTTTGAGGAGAGCGCTTTCAAATGTTGCCACACAGCTGTTAGTTGTTGGAGCACAATTCCTTGTATCTCACTGCCTAAAGGATGAACCCCAAGAGATCCCAGTGAAAGCCAAAGATTGCACTGTGCTCTGCCAGCTGCAAAAGCAGAGTCACAGTCATTGGGGAAAGGCAGTTTTGAGTGTGTATCCTTGCAAAGTGGTAACAGGGGACTTGCAGCCCACCAGGCAAAGATTCATTGAGACAAAATATTGTTGCATTGCATGCACTTGGCGTCTCCCTGCTGGGTGGAGACCTGGTATGAAGATGATGCAGAACATTTCTGGAATACCAAAGTGCAGTCAACACTCCTCGGGTGATGGCAGACACTCTTGCATCCACAGCATCCCTTGCTCACATTTGCTCATTTAGTTACTGTGGTTTGTTCATGTTGTTATCCATTTGTTTATATTCATCACTTGGACAAATGGTGGCTTGACTTTTCTTCACATAGTTTTCACTGTGCATGGGTGCACTATTTTTCAGTTGCAAGGTGGCGAAGATGAGACACACGCAGCGCTGCAGTTCGGCCGCACGATCTTGACACCATCATGCAGCAAGAAGGACGACCAGGCATTCCTCTCTGAGGTACTATCGTTCAGTTGACACGCTATCTTTCGAAAATGCTGATTGTGAGGCAGTGCTGGGAAGAGTTCCATTGATATCTTCTAATTTGAGCTGACTCTGTGTCAGGTCAAACCCGTTCTTATTCAGGGGAACGCAGAGTTTGCAGTGAGCGAGGGGGTGGCTGGTTGACCAACTGCATACAGACAGCACTGTGTGTGCGCGTTGCTGCAGGTCTTGACTCTCATCGCGTACGAAGACCCAAACCAAAGCCCCTTTGGGCATTTGCTGAAGCCGGAGTACAGGAGGGAACTGGTGGGTTTGCCACAATATATGATTTGGTGCCGAACAGCTGCACAAAATGTGTTCTGATCTGTTGGGTCCGCTTTCCAGTTGTCTCACTGTGGATGTATCCATCTAGAGATACGTTCGCAGCTGCACAGCCAAGCAGAACGACTACGTTCACCTGTAACGGCATTTGGTAGGTCGTCCAAAAGTGCACTCCGTGCAACAGCGGCCAAAGTGAATGTGGCTGGTCATCTGCTCGAGATGTGCCACTGTGCATCGTCCTCGAACTTCAAAATTCTGACAAAGGACAAGGATCTGTAGGGGCATCACAGAGCACCTCTCTCCACTTTGCACGATTGAAAATCGTGTGGTGCAGGCTACAGTGTGGGTTTGTGGCCACTGTGTGTTGTGCAACTGTTAGATGGACCATTTTGGGTGGAGAATTTCAACATGAAGAAGCCTATGACTTAGTGGTACACATGCGCTCCATGCCAGCATACCTGTGGGAATATGTACAGCCAAACTGCCATGTTTGTTCCAAGCAGAACTCACCTCCAGCCAATAACTGGCAGATAGCTGGTAGAAGCCAGAGAAACTCGCAGTACTACAAACTACTGGGTATTTGGATCGAGGTGATGTTGGTCAGATGCCCTTGGAGTATGGTTGATGTGATTTGGTTGCATCAGGGCGTGCCCTAAGTACTATGGGACCTGTCTTTTACATGTTTACTCGGATATAATGCCATGCGTGACTACACAGTGTGACACCCTGCAGACTTCATATTTGGTTGACCTTTTCCGGCTGTGATGACGTCATTGTGGGACATGGGTGCTTGGAAAGCCAGATATAGCACCGGGGACGTGAGCACCCAACAGAATTGGCATTGGAACTGAAGTATCATCAATGAAACGTTATTGCTATTGGAATGAGCAGAACATTTGCACTGCACTGCCTGGCCTGCCTCGTGAAGATGGTGTCCCATATGTTGGCAGGCGGACGAGCTCAATAGTGCCATTCTTACACAGCAGGGTCGGAGCAAGCGGTCATCCCTGGAAACTGTGCACAATCAGATGGTGAGTCTTGGATTCTGTTCGTCAAGTTCCGGAGTGTGCGCCAGTGCAGGTATCCACAACAGCAGCTTGAAAATTGCACGCTGTTGAGTGGCATGCTTGTCTGGTTAACTCATATCATCAAGCAGGGTTGATTTTAGAGTTCAATGTGAGTAATCAGGAGCTCATTGTTTTCTTTGTGGAAAGCACATGAAGGCTTGTTGAAAAGGGAAGGGGGACTGCAATGCTGCGGGCAGCTGATGTGCATGTTGTATGGTGTTCCATATTGGTGGGGTTTTGTGGAAATATGCTTCAAAGGAGCAAGATGAGCCAAAATTTTGAGATCGCATGGGTGTGTTCAGAACAGAAGACCAGTGCTCACCGGCTGTTGTCGAAGAGCTGGGAGAGGATGCTGCCAAAGCACCCTGACAATGGAGAACTGTGTGCCTTAGCTTGATGTGCCATTTGCTTTCATTTGCAAACACATCAAATCTTGTGTGTTGATTTTGTGTGGGTTTGTGTGTGAGTTGTCGCATGAGATTTGTTCCTTGCCCTGGCCTTCTTTTGTGGCGCCTCACTTTGTGGTGGCATTGGTGTAGATGGCATCTTTCGAGGAGTTGAGGTCCCTCGGGGACATGCGGTGCCGATTGGTGGACGTGCGCGGGCAGCTGCTGGACGGCTTGCCGGAGAACAACAATGTATGAGTAGAGGGGGAGTCTTTCGAGCTGCAGGTGGATTGTGGCGGGCACTGTTGTGGGCAGAGCGCTGCCGTTGCGATGCCAAAGACGTGCGCCACCGGCCAGGGACAATGCCCAAATCCCACAGTTTTGACACTATTTTGGCAATTTCAGCAAAACTTGCCTTGCTGAAAGTCAAGCATTCGTGATGGACCATGTGTTGAAACTGGGACAGGATAGTGTGATCTGAGCTGGGGTTGGCTGGTGCCAATGTTCACCAGCGGGTGGCTTGGGCATTGCAGGGCGCGCAGTGCGAGGGGCCTTAGGATTGGCAGGAGAATGTCAGCGGAGTGTTGGAGTTCATTTGTTCCTTAGACGCAGGCGACATTATTAGGCCATGTAAACACCGTTGGCTGAACCGTTGAGCAGGGGTGCAGCGAAGTACAAGGATGACGTGCAGCTACTGGCATTGCTGTAGTGCTGTGGCAATAGTACTGCAAGTACAGCTGGTACTACTGCTTGTACTTTGGCGCTGGTGCTTTCATTAGCACCCGCACCAATACCACCAGTTGCTGTAGCCCACCTGCCAAAAAGGGCTGTTGATGAAACTCTTTTGACACCTACTGTTTGTATGTTTGTTGTATTGTTGAGGTATGTGCCACCTAAGTTAATGTTCTATACGGTTGCGTTGTTATTATGCTGTTTTGCGTGCACTAGTAGGGGCCAATTTTATTGAATCAGAAGGATGCCCATGCACATTGCTCTCCATGCATTCCAATCTCCCTAGGACATGGCAGCGATGGCAGGAAGAATAAGAGTGTGACACCATGGAGCCGTGTAGGGTTTGGCAAGAAGCAATGGTTTGTATCGTGCAGATATGCTGCACGAGGTGCCGGGTGGCGCAAGGTGTTGTGAACACCTTGCACCTCAGTATTCCAACGTCTTGGCGTCAATTCCTTTTTCTCTTTCTGGATGGTTTGCACGATTGGAATGCGTAAACGACAAATGATTGCGCGGCAATCACACCGCTGGATGAGTGGAGAGCATTTGCCAAGGCGACCATCACGAATGACTGTGCTTTGTGCACACTAACACGAAGAAACCCTGGCAACTGTGATGTTGGCACCGCACTCCTGACATATTCGTTATTCAGTGGCCTGAAGGGAACTGTTGTGTGTTGCACCGTCGCTGGCTCCCGCTCTTGCCGGATGTCTGACGAATTCACGGTCAGCGCCAAATTGATGAAGGAAATTCGGGCGGCATCAATGGAGGAGGGCGCCAAACAAGCGCTGCGTGGTGCTGTCCCTGTCCCTCCATGCATCCTCAGCAGCAGTCTACCTTTGTGGCTCGCGTTGCGCGTCAGCGCAGCGACTCTTTAAGCCACAGGGCCTGTGGTGGTTCGAAGGTCCTCTGTGGCTTCTTCGGCTCGTGAGCCACAGCGACTCGCTGGTGCTGTGAATGCTAGGATCCGATAGCAGTTTGAAGGCCTAGGGAAGTCAGTAGCCTATACCACGGAGAGGCTGTCTGGTTCCGGGTTTTCGCATGCGCCAACAGCTTGGTCGCAAAGCCCCAGGGGTTGGGCCCGGGGCGGCTGCAGATGGTGAGGGACTGCCGTATCTGTGCAGCTGGTGATATTCCATGTTCGTGAACGGGGAATATTTGGCCAGTGCCGAATCCTCATTGCGAGGAAGTCAGCGTGACAAAATTGCCACAACATCGTCGCACAAGGCCGAGACGAGTGCAGCCTTGCAGTACTAAAGGCAAGTCCAATGTGCTGCTTGGCATTGCATGTCATTCTCTCGCAGATACAGAGTACCAACACGAGCATCAAACTCTGCACATTAGGGAGTTAAAGCAACCAACTCGCCTAGACGAAGACACCTGTCCAGCAACCAGGAGTGGGCAGTCGACGCCCAGCCTCACAGATCCAAATCACTCGGCAACTACACAATCCTGCTATCCCTGTCGTACGATTGTCAGGTCTGCCAGCACACAGTGTCAGCTCATGCACCATGTGTCAACGATTCCACCCGTAGCTAGTCATCTTCAACATGCTTCAACGTAGCAAAAGCAACATTTTGAGCCAACACCCGACCGCCAGGCGTCGCCGAAAAGCGTAAGTTCGTGCAACAAACATGGAGCCGCTCCTGTGTTATTTTTCTCTTTTCCTGATGTATTGTTTTGGAATTAAGAAAGAAACGAAGAGGCATTCCCCTTGCTCCCGAAGCCGCCGTTCGAATCATCCAGCCTGGACGCATCGCCCTGACGATGACTCACCCATTGCCGATCCACATCTAGCGAATCAAAACTCAGATTCTTAGGAGAAAGTATCCACTTCCAATTTGGGCACACCTCCATCGATTTGACAAGGGACAGCTGCGCTCCATTTCTGATGACCGGTCTATGTGCCAGGCTCTCCAGTCCGACACTGTCCGAGGTCCCAAGAGGTCCCCCGTTGCCCCAAATGTTGGGGCACACCGCCACGTGCGGCTTGAGGCAACGCAGCAGCCAGCCCCCAGAGTGTCGTGCGTTCGGCACCGCACCGCCCTCCACCGCCCACCACACGTCAACAACGCCTTCAACACCCTCTTGCGCAACAGTCCACCAATCCACCACTTTCACAATGCACTCACCACCACACACATCGACTGCGCGTTCCCTGCCACCAGGTTTGCACCAAAACTTGGCGCTCAACATCGCATTGCTGCAATCAGCCGTGCTTCTATGCATCCTTCCATCCACTTCTGCAGAAAAAAGTGGCACAAGCAGGTACTGCAAAGTGCGAAGCCTCATGCTGCTTTTCTAGCAACAGTGTTGTGAGGGATGCAGTGCAGTACTGCGTCCCTCGCACAAGGTTCCACCAAACTCACCACTCGACATCACATTCATGCAATCTGCGGCGCTCTTGCTCATGTTTCCCTCCTTCTCTCAAGAGGAAAATTGACTCCAACCGCAGATTCACAGCAAGCTTAAAATGGCAACCCTGCAACGCGCTGCGCCGTGAAACTGATTTAACACAATACTAAGAATACTGAGCGAGGCACACACTTCCTATCAAGACGCTATCGTTTCCTATAACATGCTGCAAGATACTAAATTTGTCACACAGCCTCATCAAGCCTTCCCCTCCCCCCTGCTGGCCACCATCCTCAGCCCCCGTTCGAGCCCCAACGTCCACCTAAACGTCGCCACCCTCGACCCGCAAGCCTTCGCCATTCCAAGGCACAATAGTTTCTCCCCACACCCCGTCACGTCCCGCCCTCCCTTGCCCATCGACTGCGATGGCGCCAAAGCAACCAGCGTCAGGTGGCATTGCAGCTGGCATCGCAAAAGGCAATTTCCAATGGCGCAAGGTGCCAGCTTGGCACCTTGGAATCTTGAAGATTGCCACACCGCCCTCTTCAAGGTGCCAAATTTGCCGCACATACCCATCAAGCCTTGTCCCCCCTCCTGCCGGCCACCATCCTGAGCCCCCCCTGGAACCCCAACGTCCCCCTAAACGTCGCCACCTCGTCCCCGTTGCTCGACATCCCCGGCGCCAGCCGAAACGCGCTCTTCGCAAGCAGCGCCGCCAGCGCCGTCTGGACCTCCGCCATGGCCAGCGCCTGGCCCAGGCAGGCCCGGGGGCCCGAGCCGAAGGGGATGTACCGCTTGCCACCCCGCCGGCCCTCGGAGGCGTTCTCGGCGTCCCAGCGTGCTGGGTCGAAGGCGGCGGGCGCGTCCCAGTTGGCGGCGCTGCGGTGCACGGCGTAGGTGGGCACCCACAGGGCGGTGCCCTTGGGTAGCAGGTGCTTGCCGACCTGCCGGACCAGTCCGGGAGCGCTCTCACAATGGATTCACGTAACCTTTTGTGGAAAATTTTAATCTTAAATTCTTGGAAAATTTAGAAATTTTCATTTAAAGGGGTATTTTATGGACAATAACGACATTGCGATGATGGCGAATAGTCAGATGGTCAGCTTCGTGGAAGCATTCATGAGTGCGCGAAATGATTAATGCATGAATGTTTCTTTCTCTGTGCAAAGTGTTCTTGTCTGTTGATGTATAATTGTTGCCAAAATTAACAAAGATTAGCACACAAAACGCTGTTGGAAATGTTTCGTAAACAATAACACACGCACCACCGTCTCGATCGCAGAGTTCACAGATTTAAAGTACATGCAAATCAAGATTAGGGTGACACACTGTGAGCTTGAACGCAGATAATGGCAACTTGTTGCATCGCATCTCCTTGAGTGCATGGAACAACGAAATCAGAGCCTAATCAAGCCACACCAAACCGTGCTACAAATCTGCAATGAATTTATACTACAGGCGGCGGTGCCTTTCCACAACACGTGTCTTGCCTCTTATCTTTTGCCTAATTTTTTTGCCCTCTTCCTCGATTCGTTTTCAAAATAGCGGTCTAAAAGTAAAGTGCAAAGCAAAATCGTAACTCTGAATGTGGTCTTTAAATGCGTCAGAGTCGACATAGACACAACGACAGCTGATTGCCTAATCACCTTACCTGGCGGTCCTGATTGAGCTTCCTCAGCGTCCCCGTCGGGTTGGCTGGGTACAGGCGCATGGCCTCAAGGACCACCTTGTACAGAACCCTAAGGCCCATGACGTCAGAGTACTCCAGAGCCTCGGCATCCCATTTCTCCCCGATCCGCGCCGCCTGCAGCTCCCGCGCAACCTTCACCTGCCAGTTGGGCAAATGCGCTCATGTAAATATCGCAAGGGCACAAATGAGCAGCCTGTTCAAATACCACAACGTTTCAACACACGGATGATCAGCCATGAGCAACGGCCAATCATACAAGGTTAATTGGAGTGGTGAAAGGGTGGCTTCAAACAATAAAATAATTCACTTCCCGGTTGTTCGATAATGGACCCATGATATATCAGATTCAAGCTGTGAAGATACTTCGATCGTATTGCCACAATTCCCTGTACATACCGCTGCTGAAGCTGATGCAAGCAATTGGTTGCAAGCTTCGCACCTCTAGAAGTTTGTGGGCTCTTCTGAGCAGTCTGCACAATTCGAATATGTCTGGGTGCTGTCTCTACATACAAATATATATCGTATACTTCGTACAACGAAGTATGTCCCGCACGGACAATGGACAAAGGACACTGCCGAAATCTCGTTGGGACAGCAGGCCTTCACCGCACATTTTTGCCTTTGGGTCAGTGCGAAGTTTGCACCTTTTCAGCGAAGGCACCGCGCCAAAGAAATTCACCTGCCAGTTGGGATGCGTGGCCAGGCAGTACAGCGACCATCCAATCGCCGCCGCCACCGAATCATGGCCGGCCACCAACAGGAAACCGATGTGCGCCTGCAGCGCGTCCACGTCCATGCCCTTGACGGAAGCCAGTGCCGCCCACAGCTGGCGCGACTCCTCTCCGGGTGCCACCGCCTTTGATTGGGTCAGTTGGGCCATGAAGTGGAAGAAGTCGGTGAGCCAGGCAAATGAGTCCGAGGAGTCGGGCCCCGGGACCCCGGAGGCCGGCCATTTCATGTCGCCAACCGCCCTCGTCATATGGCGGCTAGGGTCGATGAAAGAGGAATTAAGAATGTAAAACAACGAAATGGGAAATCGAGGAAAAATGGAAAAAAGGCATTGAAGAAAAGCAAAATGGGTTCTAAAAATAGTCAAGTGAAGAAACTTGAAAATACATAAATCGCAACAATAGCTGGGGCATGCTGCTTGCCACACATTGGGACCGCACGACGCTTTGGACATGGAAATCTTTGTCATCTTGCTTTGGGGCAACGGCCCCGAACACTACATTCAAAGGATGTAGTTTTCCATTGAACTGCGGTTGCAAATTCCTTCCATTACATGCAGTTCAGACGTTTTAATTGACGCCTGATGTTAGACCATACTGCAAGTAAAATATATGCATGGTGCAGGCGACGACGGGTAGATATTTCCCAGAATTGAAAGGCAACTGCTTGATGCCGCTCTCCAGCCCAGCAACGCGACGCGTATACCACCCCCAGCGACTACGCACAGCTCAAGTCCACATCGAAAATCAAGCGCAATAGGCGCTCTCACGCCCGTCTTACCTCAACTCTCCCTTGTACTTGTCCACATCGATCCCGGTGTTGAAGAAGACCCTGAGCATGACGGACAGCGAGTACTGCCTGAACAGGACGTCCATCTCCAGTTCCTGCCCTTCGGCAGCGCCTTCGACGAAATCCACGAGTTGCTTAGTGCAGCCGACTATGCCAGGGTATGCCTGCCTCATGTTTGAAATCGAGAAGGGGTGCTGCAGCTTCCCGCGCATGAAGCGCCAGTCAGGATTGGCGCCAGATGACAGGAATGCAGTTTTCTTGGCGCCCTGGACGCAGAGACATGCGATCGCATTGAGTGAAAAATGATAATCGAATGCCATCGTTAAATAAATGCTGTTGCTTAATGAAATTTCAGGCAATGTGCTGGAGATGTTGTAGACGAACGTTAAAAATGTGCCCATAAGGCGGTGATGGAGACAATTCCAACAATGCTGCTTTTTCGAAAGAAGCTTTGGACGCAGACGGTCGATTAGGCGAGGGACCACTGGCATCGAGTTCCTCGCATTGCACAAACGAAAAGTTACGTGGCGCATTTCAATTGCGCAAAGTGAATGGGGTGTCGTGTACACAGTATCAGCAACCGGCATTAAAATTGCGTTGAATCGCCACCCCCGGATACTATTCCGAAAGCCTATCGCCTGTACTTTCCTCGAATTTCCTCGAGCAGGAACCGCCCCCAAATTGGCACGCGCTGAGTGCCCAAGTGCAGCGGTGGGGTCGATGACGTGCAGCAGGGTGTTAACACCCACAGCACCGAAGCACGTAAGGGCCGCACCAATACGTCGACAGCAATATCCATTGGCAACCTAGATTGGCAACAGATCTGGCCAACCGATCTGTTGGCCACATTCCCATGGGTATCCGCATGATCGAGGGCCCGCGAACGTGACCTTGCACACTAGTGGGGCCGCAAACATCCCCCGCCGCTGTACACCCCAACAACCGCCACGGGCGCCGGCACCATGACCCCCCCGGGTCCGCATGGTGACGGATCGCCATGAATCGCTCGGGCGCCCCGCGTGGCGCACTTGCGCACGAACCGCGCCCCTCTCCCGCACCCTCTCCCTCAGGGTTGGGCCGCTCGATATGCGGCTTCGCGTCATCGCCGCATGGATGATGCACCGAGGGCGCCTTGATCGCGAGGCCAATCAACGCCAGCAAGCGCCCCTTCGCTGCAACAACCCATTCCGACACCTCCCGGCAAGCTGCCAGTGCATCGCGACACACCGCGTCCATGGGCGCAACACCAATCGTTTCACCACCACCCCGCAAATCCTCCCCGCAATTGCGTCATGACACCGACGTCGTTATGCAGCCACCGGGGCACGCCGCCCCATTCGTTGCACCACGCCCCTCCGACCGCTTTGCAAGGCGCAGCGGCCACGCTGCCCCTTTCGAAGCCACATTCAACAAAGCCGCTCACCCTCCCCCCCCTGCCAGGCGCAACGGCAACGCACTGCTATCAGAAAGCAAATTCAAACGCAGCCATTCACCCTCGCCCCCCTACAAGCTTCCAGCGCTTCCGTATAGCCACTCGAAAGCACATTTGACCAGAACAAATTCACCACGCCCCTCCCCACTCCCCCCTTCGAGGATGAACCCTCCGATTTCGTCACCCACCAGGAACGGCCACGCGGCGTACAGATCCTCAAATTTGTCATGCAGGCCATCCGCCCCCGCCCCAAGCACCCCCGCCACCAGCACGGGGTCCGTCACCGCCACGGCGTGCTCCCGCCCCAGCCGCAGCCTGCACACCGGCCCGTACTTCGCGCAGTATTGCGCCGCCCTCAGGTGCGGCTGGGACCCCAGGCCCACGTAGCCCAAGGGGGCCACCACGCTGGGCCCCGGTATGTGGGCCCACTTGCGAGACTTCGCGAGATCCCACAAGGCCAGGAGGCAGTAGGCGAGGAGGGGGATGAAAAGTGTGGCGGACGCCGCTATCATGAGAAGGGGGGCCATGGCGATGTGTGGGGCTTGCAAGCTTGCAGCCCAAAGCGCAGTGCGGTGTTGGTTGCCGTTGCGCGGGGGAACACAACGGTTTCGGTTGTGCGCACGCTTTGTGCGCTTGAGCAAGGGGGGCTTGCGCGGCACTCTGTTGGCGAAGGGTGATGCTGGTCGGGTGGTTGGCTGTGATCACGTGTTGGCGGGGCGTTCGGGAGTGTGGGGGGGAGGGATGCGATGGGACTGGTCGGCTGGGCGCGCGATGTGGGTGTCGTGGCTGCGTCATGCTACGTCATGGACTGCCGTGGGTGAAATAAGATTACTGCTTGCACCAAGTCACGTGCACACTTTGTCCTAACCTCAGTTTTAGGGTTAGGTTTAGTTCAGGGTGCGTTTTAGGGTTAGGGTTAGGGTTAGGACAGGTTTAGGTTTAGGTTTTAGGGTTTAGGTTTTAGGTTAGGTTAGTTTTGACGGAGTTGGACATGATGTGCACGTGACTTGGTGCAAGAAGTCACCGTTTTCGTGCAAGCAGTCACCGATTTGATGCAGGGAGTAATTTTATGCCGCCGTGGGTGGGGAGGTGTTGTCGGACGGTGGGGTGCTGCGTGGCCGTTTGTTCGGTGCCCTGGTGCTTTGTGCACGGTGCGTGGCAAGTAGACGAGGTCGATCCACCGCGCCACTGATCGTGAGCTGCGTCCCTGCTGGCGGCGATGAGATTCAATGAAAATATGCCGTTGGCTTAAGGGAGGACGGCGCCAAGTCGTACGCTTGTGCCAATATGTGGGCACCCTTGGTGTGCGCACGTGTGCATGGGATGTACATGCTCATATGAGGATGCCATTCTCATGGGTGCACACATGTGCACATGATGTACATCAACGGCGCTTACAGATTGGAACACGTCGTGTCATTCGAGGTAGGGAACGAGACGCACGTCATGCATGATGCACAAGGCGCACAAACCGGGGCCGGTCATTCACCACTTCACGACCAAGGCAGCGAATGCTCACCAAGGCGCTGCAACGCCATCCTTCGGCGTAGGTGTGTTGTGTTGTGGGTGCCGTCTCCCCACTGGCCACGCGTGCATTGCCCGTGCAGCAAAACGCTCACACCAGTACATCCACACCCTTCACAGCAACGTGCGTCGAGGCGACGAGGCTCCGATGGCCATCGGAGTCGCCATGGCGCAATGCTCGGCCTGATTTTCGTCTGAGCTTGCCAGTGAACACCCCTTTGAGGCACATCATCCGGAACACGTCACAGTCTCACGGATTCCCGCTCATCCCAGGTCGTCCGGATACCATCCAATGCGCCCTCGGCGCGACTGCGATTCCGTCGATTCAAGTCCTGACGTGTCGCTGCATCCCACCATACATGCGGCAGGCTTGTCGGACACGGGACACATCCTGATGGCACATGTGCGAGGTACCGGTACATCCCCGACGGCTGCAGCTGCTCACACGTCCCGGGACGATCGCCGATGCATCAGTCAACTTGACCAACGTCGGGCGCCCGACGCCGACACCGCCTTGAACAACGCAGTCCTGGGACTGCAGCGGGCACTCCACCACAAACCGCCGTGCCGCGCTTTGTCCTTCACCGTTGCCACCCGGTCTCTGTCCGATGTTGCCCATGCTGGGCCCCACATCACAAACATCTTCTGACGCCACAGTGGCACTTTTGCAGAATTGGATGCGATTGGTAACCACCGACACAGTCCAGTGTCTGTCCCCCTGCCCACGCCGGGCCACATCACGAATATCTTCTGACGACACATATCCCCCCACCCCACCCCACACCCCACACCTCTTCCAATTGGGATGCGATTAGTACTCCCAATGCTGACCCTCGTACCATTTTGCGCCACCCGGTCTCGATCCGATTTACTGGGCACTGGCCCACATCACAAGTACTTCATCGGTCCCAAATTAAATGGCAGTTATGTTCTATGGCCTTGGAAAACCCACTAAAACATTCATAATGTTATCATAAATTGTTACAATGTTTGAATTTAGGCCTAGTTCATGCTTCCAAAATTTTGAGCCAATCGGCTAGGTACTCAGTCCTCAATGCCATTCTAAACAGACCCCACTTTTCTGGAAACACCCCAGTTTTTCAAGGTGGCGCCGAAACAGGCTGTTTTTTAAGGCCCTGGACCATGCCATGTTGCGGTGGGCCCCACCACGCGAAGTGATAGGATTTGGAGACGCGCTTTAGACTGCAGGTCGGAGAAGAGACACAGAGGCGGAGGGCAGGCCGCCGGCGCATCCAGAAATGCGTGATCGAGGATCTTGCCCGTAGATTCGAGACTTTGTGGTGAACAATTGAAACCATCAGTAAGCCGTTCTGGAATGCAGTCACTGATCCCGTGGGAATGGACTTGTCCCATGAATGGCAAGGGAACTGCAGACATCCCAAGCACAGGGAGAAAACGGCATGTTGGCGATGCCAACTGCGATGCCATTTTGACACAAAATGATTCTGTCACAGTGATTTCGATGGCATAAAAACGGCTGCGATGGCATCAATTTGTGTCAAATTGCGTCGCAATTGGCATCGCAAACAGACTGCTTTCTACTGGTGAAGACTTGGTAGGAGTAGTTTATAGGGAGAGTTGAAAAGGTCGCCCAGGACAACCGGCGCGCAATTGGGGGAAAGGCGATGGAGGCAAGCGGCAGGCGAGATCTTCGATCACGCCTTTCGGGAAAAGCTGGGGGCCTACCCTCCACTGCTGTATCTTTGCTCTAACCTGCGGTGTAAAGAGCGTCTCTAAGTCGCATCACTTCGCACGGTGAGGGGCACTGCAAGGTCGCATGGTCCGCGGCCCCAAAATGGTTTGTTTCGGAGCCAACCTTGAAACGCTTGGCTGGGTGACGTGCATTGAAGATGACATTGCAGATTGAATACTTAGCCAATTGGCTCAAAATTTTGGGAGCACAAGCTATATTCAAGTTGAAAAATTGTGGCTAATTTTTGTGCAAATCTAAAGTAAATTGATAGGTTTTCAAGCCCACGGTTCATAACTGTAGTTTAATTTGGGATGGAGGAAGTATCATCTGTCGCCACGCCTCTCCCCCACAAATCGGCACGCGATTATTACTGCCATTTTCTGACCCTGCTCACCTACAACTTGCAGCGCGACTACCACTCCCAAGCACTGACCCATGTACCTGCTCCCGGGAAATTCGGCACGACATCAGCAATTCCAAGCACCGACCTGTGCACCAGCTTGCGCTGTCCAGTCTCGATCCGATAGCCATGCTGGCCCACATCACCAGCGTTGTCTGAAGCCACATGCACACTCCTCCCCTGCCCCTGCAAATTGGCGCGCGATTACCACTCCCAACTGCAGACCCTCGCACCTGGGCGTGACATTAGTCGCCCCGTCTTTTCGTGTGGATACCGTCTTGTTTCCGGACACCCTAAACCGCACTGACCGGCGCTGGCCTTGTCAGCGGAAGCAGAAGGGATGCACGCGGAAAGGACAGAAGGACTAATATAGTCTGCTCGCGCCTGCTCCCCCGCAAATTGGCACGCCATTAGTATCTCCAAGCGCGCCATCCGTACCTCCGAGAGCACCGTTAGTACCTCCATGTGATGGCCCGCGTACCCGATTTTACGCCAAAAGGGGTCACCCCACGCCGTTCCCACGCCCACCGCGAGCATGCAAATCACGTGAGCTTCCCCTCGTCTCCCCCTGCCAGCAATACACGTCCCGCACCGGCAGGCCCAGCGCCAAATTATCCCCGCTGCGGTCGGCCATGGCCCCCCGCCGACCCGTCCAATCACCCATCCACTTCGTCGCCGAATCCTTCGGTCAACCGCGGAGCCAGTTCTGTGGCACAGGGGTGGCCAGAGGCGCGCAGTGACATAATGAGGGGGGCGAGCGCTTGCGGTCGACTGGCTTAAAGAGGCCGGGGGCCACGCAGTGGCAAGAAACTACCCTGGCGAGGAGTTGCAGCACGGGGAGCCGTCGTTTGGGTCCGCGGCTCGGCCGCCTCGGAATACCGAGCGAGGTGGGCAGTTTGGGCGGCGCCGCGATGGGCTGTGGTCGCGCTGGGAGCGCGGTTGCGGGAGGGGGGAAGGGAGCGCGGAAGTTTGCCTGAGGATTGAAGACCGCGTGATCACACTTTTCATCGGGGGCTCCGGACTCGGCATGGGCCTCGGCGCGGCCGCTGGGCGGTGCCGCGTTGCTTTTGTGGGGCCGAAGGCTGCACTGTTCCCAGGGCGGCGGAGTTCTGCCTCTGCGGCGTGGCCCACGGGTCAATGGCCCGCTGGCCTCCGGCGCCTTGCCCCTTCGACCCGTTTGAGCGCGGACAGCCGCAGATCGCCGAATTGCGATCTACGACGGGCTCAGGAAGCGCCGCAGCTGCGCCGCTTCGCGGATCTACCCATTTGCTCGACCGCCGCTTGGGCTCAAGCCCAGCCATGAGCCAGTCATATGCCATGGGGCATCAGCCCGCGAGCGAAGCCTGCGGTTCCAAAATTTTTCGAAACTACGGCGCCGTTTCCTCGCCCAGCCTTTTCAAACCGGCAGCAGGCATCTCAGCTATGCAAAAGTGCGCGCCCTTGGGCCAAAGACTGTTCGGCCGCACACCCCGTTGCGCCGCGCCCGTGGTTGTGGACCGCGCACGGCTGGGGCCGGTCGAGTGGTTGAGTCAGTGATGGCTAATGCACATTCGAGTTCTGGTGGGGAGGCGATGCGTCCAGTCAGCGGGCAGGCAAAGTACTGGCCAAAGCCAAAGTACTGGGCTCCCAAAGAGTGAGCAGGAGTCCCCTGCGGCTGCAGTACTGCGCTAACATACCAGCCCTTGAATCAGTAGGGGGGCAGGGGGGCAGGTGCAGCACAGGGGCTGGGGGATGGGTGCGGCCTGCAGGGATGCAGGGAAAGCTGTCCGATGCACGGAGCCGCGTGTGATAGGGCATCGTGTGGTGCCCGTCGGCCGCGTATGGTTGATCCGGGCGCTTGCGGGGACCGAGATGATGAATGGCCGCCTGTATTTGAAAGCTCGACATGCTCTCGCAGCATGTCGACCTCCACGCATTGCCGTCGGGCGCTTCGGACGCGTCAGATTGTCGGGCGGCCGAAATGTCAGCTGCCACTCTCTATGCTTTCGTGCAGATGATGAGTGGATTTGAGGAAGGGACTGCCCTTCGTGGCTTCAGCGATTGCTTCAATATGGGCATAAGCTTGGGTTTGGCAGCTAAGGTCATCTAAACCATCATGGCATGCGTTGCAGTACAGCGAAGTGCTCGCATTTATCTGTCATGACCTCTGCCTGGCCCGCCTAGTAACTTCTTTCAAGCTTTGCATGCAAAAGGAAGCCCGCCCTAAATGCAGTTGTCGGCCACAGATGCACGTGTCGACAAAGTGCTAAACAGAGATAGAGTTTGCGCGAATACTGTTTTGGCGGCTCCCAGTGTCCCTGGCGCAGTGCTGCAGGCCCTCGAGACATTTTGGAAAGCCTCTTTTGAGTGATATTTGGTTAGACGTTTGACAAGCAGTGATGCAAAATAATGTACTGCGCGACAGCCACGATTCGTCAGGCTGGTCAGACTGGCTGAGTGACTTTGCGGATTACCAACATTCGTGTTTGTGTGGCGTGTTTTCAGTGCTGCTTCCTCGCTGGTCTGCACGTTTGGCGCCCAGGACTTGTGGTTCAGGGCGCCGGGAAATTTAGTCGGGACGAGTCCAACAGAACTCAGTTACTCGATTAAAGGTGAGGCACCCTAATCTCTATATTGCGCAGCATAGAATTCTGTATTATTGCGTTTCCCTAATGCAGCTTGTTCAAATTGGCGTGACTGTCCTCTTTCCATGGAGCTTCCAAACATGCTGTGCTGCATTAGTTTCTGAGAAACACTACGCAACGCTCCACACGCCACTGGGAGCAAAAGGCTGGCTATGCATGCTGCCGATGCTCTTTATGGGTTCATGCATCCCAAAGGAACCATCCTTTGCTAACCCTGCAACAACCTGTGCGTTACGCGTCCTTTGTGCATTGATAGTCGCTGACTGTGTGTGCGCGTCCTGGCAGGCAAAGCATGAAGTCCAGCTCAGATGGGGCGATGGCCGAGAGGGCCAAGGCCCGCTTCGACGCGCACTTGCAACAGTTGCCGGGTTCCGAAGGCGGTGGACCCGCCCCCACGCCTGAAGCCCGTGCGCCGCCCTTAGACGATGCTGGAAGCAGCCGGCAGAGGCAGCAACGGGGTAACGGCGTGGCCTCTTTTCCCGCCCCGGCAGAGGTGAGTACCACGTCAACCACTGCAAAGCGACGCCCATTGTGGCGTCAGGGCGGAATCAAGTCTCATAGGCTAGTTGCTGCGCAGCACGCTTTGCAGTGGGAAGGCAATGCGCTATCGGAAGGTTGACCATGGAAGGATTTGGTAGCAAAGTTTCAGGCGATATGCTGCTCGTCCAACAGCTTGCGAAAGCCAGGCTTTCTTCCAGTAAACTATTTCGCAATTTCAGAGTGTCGATCATTGCTTCTGTGGTGAAATCTAGCGAAGAGCCGTGTTTTGGAGATGTGCAGCGCAGTAGAAGACACGATGACGTCAACTTCGTAAGTGGCAAAAGTACAACTAGGGTTACATGATGTGGTCCTGTTTCAATATGAGCTACTTGATTGATGCACGATTTCCATCTTTTTGAAAAAAGCTAAACAGGCGCATAAATGCTACGCAACTTGGGCATTTTTTTCTTGTCTCACTAGTAAAAAACAGGCCAGATGACACAGTCCTGACACGGTCTGTTCAAAATCCAACTGTGTGCTTTCGGCAAATGTGGTCCCAAAAGTACACAGTTAGTACACACATTGACACAGTTTTAACCGTGCATCCTAGGAAACCGTGTAGTCTACACAGTTGTTTGAAGGTACACGGTTGAAACTGTGTCAATGTGTGTACTAACTGTGTACTTTTGGGACCACATTTGCCGAAAGCACACAATTGGATTTTGAACAGACCGTGTCAGGACTGTGTCGTCTGGCCTATTTTTTCCCGCAGATCTGCGACGTGACGAAATGTGGCGACGCCATGCCATCCAAAACGCGACTCCTGGGACGTCATGTGCCGGCACTTGACGCTGTTGTGGTCCTCTTCGGTGCGGCGATAACTGGCAGAAAAGTGCTCGCTCGCATCGACCAGAATTTGGCAGAGACAGACCCAAATACCATTCATGCTGATGCAAGATGATGTTGCCACGGTTCCCATTATTTGTCCTCAGCTGACCAGAGATATGGGCGCACGAAAATTTAGCTTTGCAAACGACGGATGTGCCGCAACATACGCCCATGCACGTATTCCGTACACAGCAATTTCTTGTCGATTTGCAAGCAAAAGCATTGACATCTTGAGACATTGCCTCATTTTCCGCAATATGCATTGGCTGTTGCACATTGCCTTTATTGGGGCTCTGCAACACAACACAACGAAATCAACCCCTTCACACTTTCGGCCCTCCTGTGAATATCCAAATGCCATGTCATCACCCGTCTGTGTTGTGGCATGAAATTAGTCCCTCTGTCTTTCCGTTGTTGTCGATTCTTCTTTCGACATTCGTATTCCTAAATCGCTGAGCCACTGACCACGTTGGTCTTGTCGGCACAAGAAGAAGGGATCTTCAAAACAGGTAGTGGGGACTGATATATTCTCCTGTTGCTGGGTGGAAGGGTACTTAAGGGGTCGGACTACCCTCTTCCTTACCCCCAGTTCGATCCCACGGTCAGACATCCTCTTTATCATCTGCACTGAACCACCTGTTTATCTGTGTTGTCCGCGCCAGGCGTCAGCTGCGGACCAGGCCACTGCCTCACACGCCGCACCAAAGATGCAGCCGGGAACGGCCCCTCGGGCCCCTGGCTCCCGCACAGGTACCACCGCCAAGACACCGAGTGGCCGCCCTCCCCGCAAGCGCCTCTCAATTCCCCGCGTCTCCCAGATGTTCATCCAAGCCGTCCAATGCACCCAAAGCCCTCAGACACCCGAGGACCAAATTTCCGGAATCACTACTCCCACGCCGACGATTAACCCGTGGATGAAGAGCGGGGCGACGAACTCAACGACGGTGGACGGCGTTTCTTCGCCGACTGCGGTCGGTCCGTCGTCCACGGACGCGGGGTATCCTGGCGTCGTCGAGGAGGGGTCGTCGGTGTGCGGGGGGAAGAACTCGACGGCGGAGTTCGGGAAGAGGTACGCGGTGCTGAGGGTGAAGGTGAAGCGGTCGTACAGGAAGCGCAGGATGGAGGTTCGTCGACAGCTGGACGAGAAGCTGTGGAAGCGGGAGGTGCCCCACGTGCCGAAGGTGCAGGCGCGGTCGGTGGACGTCGAAGAGGTCAGTGGCCCGCTGCGCCTCGAGCGTTTCGAAGGGCAAAGTGGGTACCAGCGGGCTCTTAGGCCTCAAATGACAAAAGGGGGTCCTCCCAGCGACCACCGCAACCCTACACCCGGCGCCGGACCGGCAGCAGACCGGCAGCGCACCTATTGTACAGTGGCGGCTCCGAGAGCTCCCTATTGTCATGAAATCCTGGAAAGCATCCCCTTCTGTCATGTGCCAGATTTAAATGTGCCTTCGTTTGCATCAAGGGCACCGCCATTGCATGTTGGCGCATATGAGCGCTTCAGTAATATATTCCAGCGTCAGCTATAGTTAACTGGATTTTACTTTGCTATGCCTTGCGCTATCAGTACGTGCAAACGCGCACATTGCTTATTATTGACTTGACACATCGTGTGCAACAGTCAGTATTGTTGATAAGTATACAGCCATGGTTTGCCATTGTCGGCAAGTCGATCGCCAGTATGCGATGTGCATGCACAGGTCCCCCGGAAGGCACAAAGCCCGCCGATGATCGGCTCGCTCGAAGTGGTGCCTTGGACAAACGCGGAGGAGGCCATGGCGTTCCGAAGCATCAAGGTGGAAAGCCCGGTCGTCAATGTGCTCCCAGAACCAGAGTACGAGGAGTCTTGCATAAACGCCTTTTGGTGCCTGTGGATCCTAGGATTCTTGTTCCCGCCCCTGTGGCTGGCCGGCGCGACTGGCGTTCTGACCAACTCCCAGTCCGGCTTCATCGCCGGAATGACTAACGTCGTGACGCTGCTGGTAGCCGGCATCACTATCGCAATTTTCACTGTCTAGCAGCACTCTTCGGGCCGACTTTGGAGTTGGGACGGCCGCAATGCTGGACGAATTGGGAGCGTGGTCAGTGCAATTAATTCTTTGTCTACCTGGGTGGAGCGGCATTCAGACTACCCAGGGTCGGGGATGTGGCAGGGTCTTGGGCACTGGTGTTTTGTGCGTGCGTGTGTGTGGCGTTATGCTGATGGGCGAGTAGAATGGGGCCTTCAGATTGGGATGGCGGTCCCAGGACTTGCGAGGGAAGTTGCTTGGTCAAGGTTCCCATGTGGTGGGAAAATTCTTATGTATTTTTAGGTCAATTGTTTAGGTAATTATCTTTAGAAGCTTTGTAGGTGGCGAGCCGGAAGCACGACTAATGTACATTATTTGCGTGTTGTGTTGAGACGTTAGCGTCAATTTTTGGCATAGACAGAACGACAGCCGGTATTCTTATGAGCCTTGCGTGTGTTCATATCCAATTTTGGCACTTACACAAAGAACGCACGAAAACTTTGTGACGGCTGTCGGCCAGCGATAATAATAAGGAGCCGGGTGGACAGAGGGCGAGCGCGAGGGCTGCTGAAACGATGAGTATGGAAGCGAAAGTGGGAGGATGCGATGGGCTCGATGGAAAGGTCGGCGTGGCGTCGATGGCATCTTGATCAGGCGCTTCAGGAGATGCACCAGCAGAGTCTTCTTTGTCCTTTTTTTCTGGCTGAGTCGCAAAAGCAACAGTGGTCTCAAATGGGTGCCTGAAGCGACGATGGGGTGATCTGAAATCGATGCGAGGTCTGGACTGCGTATTCGAACCCGGAGAACATCGTTTCCACTGGAGGGGTAGGCGACGATGGGTATTCTTGGAGCACGCTCTGCAGCGCGTGCGTCATGTACGACGACACTGTGTGGTGCCAGGAAGTCCTAACCCCGGATGATGTCCTTCTTAAACAAAGGCTTCGGCAGCAGTGCCACATTTGGTTGGCGCAGATTTTGAGGCTGGCAAACGTCCAACTGGACGGACGTTCAAGTGGACGGATGTCCGCCCAGTGCAGCAGACCATCTGGGCGGCCTTGCTGCTGTTTTCTGTTCCTTTCTTCTTTTCTAAACGTTGCAGGTCACTAATGATGGATAGCGGGGCGACTCGTTTCTGTGGCAGCGCCAGGTTCAATCAGCACAGCGGTTTCGACGCGAGCCTGCCATTCGCCTCAGTTTGTTGAGTTGAGAAATATGTTTGCTTTCAGTGCTGAGAGCGATAGGGGCGGCCTTGCTGCTGTGGGCTGATTTCTGTTTTTCTGGGCGTGAATGAATGGGTGGACAGATCCCCAACGACGGACTGGTGTGGCTGCCTTGCATGGGTGGAAATAGGGGAGACCGCAGATGCAAGATTCATAAGCGGAGGTACTGAGGCTGGTTCAATCTGAGCAATTTGAGTTTTTAAGTGGACGTCTTGATTTTGTACACAGCGCTGTCAATCAGAAATTCATCTCATTCTCTCATTGTATTGCGCTCATCATTTTACATCCCTTTACCGGTGCCTCGCCCTGTTGTCCGGGTTTGAAAATTGGGCTTTTCCGCACCATTGCAGTCATGTGCATGTGAATCGTCCATGATTCCGAATTCCTCATGTCCCCCCTGACAGGCAGAAAATCACAGAGCACATGCAAACTGTCGGCGCCCTTCTAACCTTGCGCTCTGGCCCGCATTGCTGCGCCCACTTCACCAGTAGAAAACAGCCTGTTTGCGATGCCAATTGCGACGCCATTTGACACAAATTGATGCCATCGCAGTCATTTTTATGCCATCTCAATCACTGTGATAGCATCAATTTGTGTCAAAATGGCATCGCAGCTGGCATCGCAGACATGCCGTTTTCTACCCGTGCTTGAAGTTCATGAAGCGTGTCCCAGATAGGCCCGTCGGCGCAATGCTGCCGCTCTTCAGGGTATCCTTTTGACAGCCACTTTGAGCAGTCCCATCCATTTGGCGGCGCGCTCGCGCTCTGGGGGGCGAGAGTTCTGTAAGTCGACACTCTACAGCATGGGGCCACTGCCTTGCGCTCTGGCAATTGACGGCACGTTCCATTCAGAGCTCATCGATGCCATCAAAGCCATTCACGACCAATTTTCCTCGCCTGTCCTGCGAGGAGTCTCTGCCGCCTTCGCCAAGGGTCTGGCTTCGGCTCTGCTCTGGGCCCTCCGACGCCATTCCGGACGGAGACCCACCAGCATTTGGCCAACATTGTGTCTCCATGGCCGAGGCGGTGCAAATGGTTACCGCACAAATGCCCAGGAATGCGTGCGCCTGAGAGCAGTGCGTGTTGGCTAGTCATACCAGAGAAAGCACAAACCCCAGACACACCGCCTAACCGCATGCTTCCTCTACTTTAGACGCATCGTGTTGTATGAAGCATAACTGGCCGATTGATTTGTGGGTGTGCGTATCCATGGATGTGTTGACAATTGTATTGATGGCTCCACCGGCGGATTGATTCATATTCCCATAAATCTCGTGGATGGTTGCATTTCGTTCCACAGGGCTCCTAATGGCCGCGCATATGGCCACCAGTTCTGCAACAGTTTTGGTCCCTCCCTTCCCCAGAGACACCGTGGCCGTAGTTCCTGCAGACTGTCTTGCTGGACAGACCCATTGGGAGGGTATCCATGGAAGAGCCCAGGAGTGCCTAATTTATTTTCGCTGCATGCCTTGAAGTATAATGAGCTATTGCGATGCAGCCACACGAGTCTTTGCCGCGGGTATGTGGTGAGACTGCTTGTTGCAGGTCGAGAGGAAATTATCGAACCACACGGCGATAATCTTCTCATAGCGGAGGTGCACATTTCCTGTCTTTCCGATTGGAAATATCGCGATATTGTCCAAGTGAATAGAATTGGAAAACCATTCTTTGGCGCATATGAGATTGGTGGAATTCTTCATGCCGTTTCCTTGAATGTGCAGGAGCTGTGCTTGGGGCACGTGCTGGGCGCATGATATTGAACCGATGGGCGGCGGGCAATGTTCGTCTACTTCTCAAATTTGCAGTTCTCAGAATTGTGAGGGCATACATTTGGTGCAATATTGCAGTTGCATTGCCATCGGCGAAATGTCCAACAACGTTTCTGTAAACGCTGATATGTTGATATTGACAAGTTGGTGCTGGCATTGCGTCAGTGCTGATGTATTGACCTTGATGCAGCGCTGTTGGCTTTGCAAACGCGATATTGCGGACACGCCATTGCATCCAATTCCAGCCCTTTTCCAGATTTAGGAAATCTGTCAGTATTTATGGAAGCAATATGCCATTTGGCATTCAAATTGCTCTTGTTTGATATGCCTGTTTCAAGCAGAAACACGGGAAAGAAATTATTTCTGAGACATACCTGATTGGTGCTGGTAACGCTCCGTGGACGCGGGACGGGCGGGGGGGAAAGGTGTGTGGGCGCTACCGGACGTCATAATAGCATTGAAATAAACAAGGCAGGGAGAGGCTGGTTCGGCCTTCACGTCAGGCACAACAAGCTGTGCGCATTGATATCTTATTCATTTTTTTACAAATATGACCCATGGAATAGTTAGGAGAGACACTAATTTGGTTGTGCTACCGCTCCACAGACGTTGAGCGTAGGAGGATCCATGGCGGGTCACTGAAGAATTGGGCAATTACACTGATATTAAGATGGTACAAATTAAACCCCTGCCCTGAGACGGATGAATCTTGCCCTTATACGCATGAGTGTTGCCCTCAGCTCCCCAATGTGTGTCGCAACCGCTAGCGCCCTTTTCCCGACATCCATCGTGCGTCGGCCAACGAGAGCGTGGCAGGATGGCGGTGGCCCTTGTCCACCTGAAAAGATGGTCGACCAACGGACGTACAATTAAGCGATCGGCATTTGTGCGAGACGAGCGGAGATATACACGGCGGGATGGCCCCAGTGCAATTCGCTTGGGACGTGCTGGCCACCGACGCTCGCAGCTTCAGCAGCGATGGAGGCTTGCTTGGCAAGCGCGAAAGGGTAGCGCTGTCTTCAGAGCCTGGTTGACTGAGCATGGGAGAGAGAAGGTTTCACTGATTAGCTGTGACATGCACGCGAGAGAGGCTAGCCACGATCCTGTTATGAAAGCGGATCTTTGCAAGTGAATTCAAAGTGCGGCAGGCGACTCGCTGCTTGGATTTGTGAGCTAGATCTGTAGGACGGAGAAACATGGCTTAGCCAATCGCAGTTTCAGCAGGCTTTCAATGTTGCCCGTGTGCCATTCCCCCATCGATGGTACCCATCGTGCCGATTCAGCCCCGATTGACATCCACAACCAAGATAGCGTTGTTGGTGTTGTGGGCGGCAATTTTCCCCTTTTCCCTGGTGCCTCTTTTGCGTTTGGCACCCTGCTGCTTTGCCTGTCTGCAGGGCAAGGTCGCTGACCCATCCCCGCCAGAAACTGGGTGGTGCTCACAGCGCGTTGCCTTCACACTAGGGAAAAAAGGGCAAAAATTCGGATCAGTTGGATGGTTGATCTGGATCGCGATGGGTCGCTGGTGTCGTGGATATGCCATTGCTGTGGGCTCACAGATCCCGTTGCCATGCATTGCCTTTGAGGCTCACATCCAGTCCGTTGATTTGATTAACTCGGCCCCTTGCTGGCATGCTCACAGCAATCGTGCAAACTATCGCAGATACCTATTCGCTTGAAGGCCTGGGAGCGAGTCGAAGGCGGCCTCTGTTGCTTGCGTTGCTGCATAGGTTAGGGAAGGCGCTATGCCGATTTTGTTTGGCCCCACCTTCCTTAGCCCCAGTCCTGATGTCGATGCAAGGGTGACTCAGAAAGATTACCGGAGAGTACCATACAACTTTTGGGTGGTTTCGAGGACAAAAACTTTAAATTTGTGCCAGTTCAGTGTGTCAGAAAATGGGATTTCAAATGCCATTCTTGGCAACGCGAGCAGCCTCAATGGCTGCAGATTGATCCATTCTGAAAACTTTTTTGAAGACCGAACACTTGGAGGAGGTCTAGGAACAAGTGCAGGGTCGTTGGCTGCTTGTCAGTGGCGTTTTGGGGCAACTTTCCCCCAATGTCGATTTTGTGTCTATTACACAATCTCTTAGCGTCACAGCCCCCCCCCTCCCCTGGTGTCAATTTGATGCTAAGCGTAACGAAATCGACATAGTGTATTCCCTTCTGGCAATCCATATCTTCTGGCGACACTAACGTCACCAGAAAGACATGGATTGCCATAACCTGTACAGCAACGCAAGCGCAGGGAAGGACCTGCTGGAACCTTCCTGCAGGTCCTTCCCTGTGCCTTCGGCCTTGCAATAAAGCCAACGCCCACGAACACCTATCACTGCGCAAGTGTGGCTTCAATTGGGCGCGGGCGCCAAACCCCAGGTTGCCCTGACAATGGTGATGCACTTTTTCCACGAACTGTGGGTCGTCAGTGTTGATGGCTTATCTCTTCCGCATTTCTTGGAAGAATTTTATAAATAGAATTTTATAATATAGAAATTTTATTATTTACGCAATGTCGCAAATTAGGGTCGAGCTTCGCGTCGCTTGCAGACATGCTAAATATGTTGCGGTATGCGAGTGACGATTTTCAGGCGTTTTTTACCCTGCGCAAATATCGGGCATCCTCCCAGTACTTTATTGCATGCACACGTTAAGGGGCCCACAGGCCCACGACCTGGGATTGGGCCGCTTTCGGGCGCACGCCCTTCCGGGTGCCCATGGGGAGCGGGGGGCGCCTCGTGGAGGAGCTGGCCGGCCACACGACCTCCGTGCTTTGCGTCCAGGCGCACCATGACGCGGCCCGGCACTTGGTGGCATCGGGCGGAGAGGTGGGAGGCGGGGCAATTATGCGGGCGGCGCAATCGCTGATTTTTGTCTCTTTGGGCAGGAATAGTGCCGTGCAATGCGAAACCCCCTCCTGGGCAGGAATTAGTGTGGGATGTTGTTTTCCGTGCTGTAGAAGATTGGGCAGAGGTATCCGAAGCACAGAACGGTGTGCTGGGCAAGTTGGACATGCATTCGTGGGGGTGGGTTGTGTGGTGGGCGGCGCAGACGTGGCTGTTCGGTGTATCGATGCGTGGCTGGATCAGAAAGGGTCATGGCTTGTGCATTCATGATACAACACACGACCACACACAGGAAAGGGGATGTGTTTGAGTGCTCCTTTTTTTGCGGATGGATTGTGCCATGGAAGAGATTTGCTAATTGCAGTGCCGTGCCTATATGCAGAGTATGCGAGAAATATTCCCAGAAGATCGCACCATGGCCACGTACATCAACCACCTCACCATATCCAAACCACATCCCTTCAGCGCTTGTGTGAAATTCCTTGCAGAGCATAAATCCTCATCACCATATCAAACAGAGTCATATGGTATGCAGGCATGCAGGGCCCCTCAGCTTTTTTCACGTGGAAACGTAACATAGGCAGTTGCCTGCCTTGCGATTTTGGCCTTTAGTCGAGGGTTGTGTAGAGTACTTTGCAGAGAAGTGCGATTAATTTCTCAGAGATAAACACTACTGTTGCATTTGCAAACAAGAACACCAAACATTTATTGTGCCTGCCATGGTGAGTGAAATGATCAAGAACCCGTAAAAGCACTGGCCATACACCTGTCAGGTTGATGCGATGCCACGCGTCGCAGAGTGTCAAACATGAAGCAGTCCTGATCGAATGTTAGCACCAATCATTGCTGCCATTTTCCTTCCTGTCAGGGCAGATTCATCTACTGTTGTGTGTTCTCTGCAAATCCGAACTAGCAGCATCACAAAAGAAGACGAGTCTGTGCACAGTAACCAATAACAAGATGTTGGAGCATGTTGGTTTCCAGCATTTTGCAGCCTTTGGACTGTGGGATGGGGCATTGTGTCCAAACCAGTGGGACCAGGAATGCCTTTGCCTTGCTGCTTGGATTTTCACGGCAGTGATTTGCCTTGTCAATGTGCACATAGTCAAGGATTCAAGCCGGCAGAGTATCATCATGAATTACATTTACTGATTTGGTTGACTGATGCATCGAGTGCATGGTGGACTGCAGGATGGGGCACTGTGCTTGTTCGACTTGAGGCTAGGCAGAGAGCCCACCTCCCGCTGTGTGGGCTTTCCAGGCAACGATGTGGTGTCTGTGGCCTTCCACACAAAACCCCATGCACTGTTTGTCGCCTCAGATTGCAGTGTAGCAGAGCTGGATATGCGCAAGACCATGGATTCGTTGGAGCAGTGCACGACCCACAGGTGCCTTGTGTTCTTCTCCTTTTAAAAATATACTTGGATTGCACTTTCCAAAAATGCAGTAAGACAATATCATTTGAACCTGTTTGCCACTGCCTGATGATGCCGTTACCCCGGTGCACCGATGGAAGCTTCACAATCTTCAGCTGCCCTGCTGGATACCTTTGCTGGCAATCATCACATTGTGACAAGACCCAGATTGAGACACCTCAAAAGGGTGGCAGTCATGGGCTTTCGACCGCTGCCAGCTGGCCACATTTTGCAAGGCGCCAATGCTCCTTTCCCTTTCGTCACTTCCTACAGCCAATCCTGGCTGTGCACAAGTGTTTGCACTCATCTATGCGGTCATCACAGGTGTATTTCACATCCATGTGGTGATTTTAGTTAGGTGTTCCACTGATTCCACATCGTGCAACAACATTATTTGATTTGGCCATTGGCTGCTTGCTTGTCTGGATGTATTGACTGTGCTGGCCAAATGCATTTGCCACAGACCACCAAAAAAAAATCAGGCACGCGTGCTTCCATTGCACTATTTTTTGCCAACATGGGCAGCAGAGCATTTGCTCTTGAAAACATGCTCAACACTCCCATTCCAGTGATTGGGGACCCAGGTGGCCAGCACTGTGGGGCAGGCTTTGGCCTCCCTCAAGCTTGCAGGCAGGACCGAATCCGATGGACAGGGGTGCACATTGCCAGTGTGTGCACATGATGGAGACAAGACGGTTTGCAATGTGGCATTCCCTGCTGGAGAGTGACAAAGTAAAACGGACAGGCACTGTTGTCATGGTACATCCGATGAATGAGAACAGCACAGGGCCAGTTCACTTTAAAGGCATTTGGGAGTCCGAGGAAGTGGAAAACATTGCCGGGAACTTTGTTGAGGAGTTGCCTTTGGACATTGCCCACAGGCACATGTTTAACGATGATGACATCAACCAGGTCAGTGTGCACCCTGGGGGCCATCTGCTCGCCTCCTGCGATGACAGTGGGGAAGTTGCGATCATCGACATCGACAAGAACACCCTGCACAGGCATGGTCACTGGCCAATATAAGTACAGAATATGGAGTGCTTGCAAGCAGTACCATGGCGATGCGTTGTAGACACTGTAGCTATGGTGCGATCTGCATCCTTGTCGCCACAAATCAAAGTCCCATAGACTGCGGTTGTCAACAAACCATGAGAAGTAAAGCCCTGGCGCCTTGTGTGCAATGATGAGCACAGTAATACCCAATGGACCAGGCGAGAAAACGGCCCTATTCGCACATGTTGTGTCCCCTTGTTTCGTGCTATTTAAAACCAGTGGTCCAACGCTGAAAGTCGTGTAATAGTACTGTACACTGTCTTTGAAAAGAACCTGATTGTGCAGTGTTGCCATACTTTAATCGGTTCCTGTCAGTGCATGAACAGGTACCTGTCGTTGCTTCTGTTGCCGCATGTCGCACGTGCAATGGCATGCCATATTCATTTCATATTGCGTCGTGTCGTTGAAATGACGTGCTGACACTTTCCAGGCTTGCCCCAGGGGACCCGTTGCTCATGTGGATGGCATTATGGATCATGATCACATTTTAGAAACACTGCAATTTTCAGCGTTTTGACAGCAGTGTGGATGTCAATGATGTGATTGTTGCTATTCAATGTGAGAGACCAACCCATATTCCAAAAGGCTAAGAACATCATCAAAACAGTATCTACGATAGTAACATCACTATTGACAAGACTTGCTTTGTTCTTACTTGAAAACTGTAGCTGCGCGGACTTCAGAATTCAAGCATATCGACTGATTGATTGTACCAGTACAATATAAATTGCCAAACAGCGATTAATTATTTGAGCCAAAAATGCATCCAGGCGCGCTGGATTATTCACCCTTAGCTCGACCTAAACGAATTCCTCAATTTCTTTCGAAGTCAGCACTCGGTTTCCACTGATCACCGGAACAGCCACCCTCCCCAGGCGTCTGTCCGGCCTCCACACGACCATCTGCTCCTCGGCGGCCTTCCTGCCCGGCGGCCGGCCGCCCCAGCTCATCACCGGCGGCCTGGACGCCATGGCCGCGTGCTGGGGCGCCTCCGAGGGCGCCGTTCGGTGGGCGGCCAGGATGGGAGGCGAGCAGGAGGGCGGGGGCGGCCAGGTCTTCAATCCGCCCATGGTCTACAGCTTGGCGGTTTCAAATTTTCAAGATGACGGCCGGCCCTGCATGCTGGCGATCGGGCGCGGGGACGGTGCGGTCTGTGTCGGGGATCCGTGCGAGAGCGGCGAGGGCGATGGTGGTGGAAGCTGCGAGGAGGGTGGGTCGAATCGTTCTGCGAAAAGTGAGAGATTTTCCATGCGCGATTGTCCACTCCGTGTCGCGCACAATAATGGCATATTTGCATTTTTGCGTTTTACATTTGGTCATATTTTCCGGGAAGTGGTAAGTCACGGCCCTTGGACCTGAGGGCGGCGAGGGGCGTTGCTCCATCGACGACGTTTGCCGACAATGATTGGTGGAGGAGAGAAGGGTGGAGCAGGCAAAAATAATTATCAAGTCATTTAATGACGTCCAGAAATGCCCTCAAAAGAACGCAGCGAACGGGGACCTGACGGGTAGCCGAAATTCATTTTTGGCTGTTAAACATTGACCTTGGAGCACAGGTTCTTGCTATTTCTGTGCAGTGCTAAGTTTTTGAATGTCATGATGTCATGTGTTTTCCGAAATCACTCAAATCGTGTATAGTTAACAATGCTAGCAGTGGAAATGGGGTAAATGGGTATTGATTGAAATCGTTAAGTTAAATTGTGAAGTGAAACGAATTGCGCTTTGTCCTAGTCGTGTTGTTGATGGCGCTTTCATCAGGGTCTAATGTTGGAAAATCTTGGGTAGATAAATGGAAGGCGCACCAGAAGGATTGAGTCGCCGTCAGGTACGTTTGCACAGTGGCAGGGCGGGACTGGGACCCTGCTGGATGGGTCTGACAATGGTGCCTGGATGCGGGCTGGCTAAACTTGCCATCCACAGTTTCCGGCCATGTATACGCAGCTCAAATCAACAAAAAGTAAAAGTAATTAGCACCGTAGAACGCGCTTAGTCAGAAAAAATCCGGTTTATGTTATTTTTGCTGCGTTCTCGCCAGGTGATCGAGACGGCCAGCATGGGGACGAAAATGGAGATCGACTAGCCTACTCGGCCGCCGCCGATCAAGGTAAGAATTGCGACGCCGGGGAACAGGCGGGCAGCGACGACGGCGATGCAGATGGATCCGTGACTGCGGATTTTCAGTACATGGTGCTCGACCGGGAGGCCGGGGGGCACACGAGCAGCGCTTCCAGCGTGGCCTTCCTGCCTGAATGCGACGGCCGCTTTGCGGTCTCGGGGGGCAACGATCGAAGGTTGATCATGTGGGACTGGACGGAGGTGTTCCAGGAGGGGGGGCGGCCGATGGTGTGGACGGTTGATCACGGAAGGAAGGTCAACTGGGTGGCCACCGGGCCGGAGGCGGGCGAGGCGGGGAGGGTGTTCGTTGCGGACGTGGGGAGCAGGATATCCGTGTACCGGTTGGAGTGATTTTTACGTTGTAGTGTTTGCTGGCGAGTAGGTCTTATCTGTTAATGTTGTTTTGCTGTTGGCGAAAGCGCATGTAAGGTTTTCGCTTTGAAGGGGCCTGCGTTCTGATATATCATGTTGAATATGTATTCTGATGTATCATGTATCATGTTGAGTATATTCAACACTCACCATGGCTTCAAATTTGGTTTAATGGCTGTTCCGCTTCACTTGCTTTCAGCCGTGGATGGCTTCGCTTTGATTTTGGGGATTGTGTGTGGAACATAGAAGGATTTGTATTTCGAGTGCTGGTGCCCCATCGTTGCATATTTGAAGCTTTCAAAGGCGATTCTGAACATTTAAGAATGTCCTCGTGTAGGGTGATTTATACGTATTGATACAAATGATAATGAGTTGATTCAATAGGAAAAAATAATTGACAAAACACAATATGTTTTGCATTATATTATGCATGTCGTGCTTAGTAGCAGAGCAAATACACCACCGCACATTGGTGATGCAAACATTGCAACTTAACAACAAGAAACTCCGCAATGTTGAAGCGCGGATTCAGACTCTGCTAAATGTACAATTCCCTGCAGTCATCCGTTGAAGTACCGTCTTGCCGCCTGCGGTGTTTCTCTCTCGCCGCTTCGTGTTCAATCGTGTACAAAGTTTACCGGCTTGAGTTATTTTCGCGTTTCCAGCATGCAGGAACATTGATGATATGCACGTATATGTGCTCTCAAAAAGTGTTATCTGGTTCTTCTTTTTCTAGTGAAAAGTGGCAAATTAACTGAATATATTGAATAGAGCAGCAGCGCCTCCTCCCCAACGGTAAAAGCGGCGCAGTTTGGAACCAATTAACACCATTAGAAAACAGCCTATTCGCGATGCCAACTGCGATGCCATTTTGACACAAATTGATGCCATCACAGACGCTTTCATGCCATCACACTCACTGTGATGGTATCAATTTGTGTCAAAATGGCATCGCAGCTGGCATCGCAAACAGGCTGTTTTCTACCAGTGTAACAAGCTGATTCTGCATCAGTTGCCATTCATCAGCTGGATCAGCCACACGAGATGCACGATTTGATCCCAGGCATTGCTGGGCATGTTCCATGCACCCCTAGCAAGTGCGATGTTCTGTCTGTGTCCAAAGTATTCAAAACTCTTCGGTAATGATACTGCAATCCTTTCAAAATGCCACACTGTATGTGAACACCGTCAGGACACGTGTGCAACACCGACAAGAAATGCGCACCAGGGAGGCGTTTTCCGCCAGTTCGGACCACCTGCCCCTTTAAAATTTCGTCTACGCAATCGTAAGAAAAAGATCTCAAACATCAATTCTCAGATTCACACTGCTGTCGATACACCCACCAGCCAAGGCCATCAGCAGCATGACAAGCAACACAGGGCGGCAAGCGCTCATGCCGCAGTGTCGGCAAAGCTTTGTCGCCGTTCACCGTAAGGTTTTTGTCCTACACATTCTCGCTGTTCGCGCACGTTCATTGCTGCAGGCACGCACAGATGAAATGGCATCAAAGGCAACGCGCCCCATCATTGCCGCATGCGTAGATGGCAAACTCCCCGGCGCCCGGCAAACGACGGCCCCCTCAGAACAGAAACACCCTCCAGGAGCGCCGCAAACCCCGGCAGCGCATCAATCTGTCCCTCCCCATTCCCCCCTCCTTCAAAGCCAGCCTCCCCATCTCGAAGCCTGCTGCCCCCCGCGCTGCCTTTGGCAGCCCAACTCCCCACCCCCGGTCCCTCCTATCGCCAACTTTTTCAGAAGGCGCCTTCCCAGGCCCGCTTTGCCGCTTGTCGACTTCTTTCCGATCACTCGGAATCGGCGCTTCATGGCCAGCCACCGAGGTCCCCGTCCGAGCGATGGCGCCGCACCTTCCTCGGGCGCCCGACTCCTGCAGTGGCTGCGAGAGCGCGGCACCCTCCGGGCCACCATGGATCGGCGGGCCCAGAAAAACGAACCCATTGTCTTCGAGGTGCGGAAGTGGTTCAAAGCCACCCATTCGAGTCGCTTGGGAGCGACGCAGCGCGGCCCAGGCGCCAACGCTGCCGCGGTGGCCAGAGATCAATGCCGCCCGCTGCGTGGAGCAATCCAGCATGGGTGCTGCCGCCAACCTGCCATTGTTGGCGCGACAAATCCGTAGCACTACGGATATGCCAACTAGGCTGCTCGCCGTGCGCGACCCAGCATGCAGGCAGGAATTGTCTTGCGTTAGGACGGGCGCGCCACGTGGACACGCAAATGTGACGCGTACGCGTGTTTTTTTCCTCGACTCCAAAGTATTGCGTCGCGTTTCAGTGTCCAGGTGCGGCACTCTTCTGAACACAAGAGATTCGAGCATTGTGCGGCTTTGCAAGAGATTCCATGCGATGCAGATGCAAATCCTGCATGCATGTTCCAAAACCGCGATTGAAGCAAATCGTGCATGCACGTTGCAAGACGGCCATCGATGTGAATTCTGCATGCATGCTGTCAAAACCGCGATCGGCACGGGCGCCGTGGTGGGAAGGATCTCTTGGGGTGGACCAGGGACACATGGTCTGCGTTGAAAGGTTGTGTTCGTCGCCGTCCAGATCGACATGCTGCTGCTGCTGGACGAGGACCCAGAGTTGGGCAACGTCCTCATGAATGATATAGGTCAGACTTGAGGCTGGCGATGTGCAATTTAATGCCTTCTTTATTCCTACAGTGGAATTTTGTTGCGGATTCTGAAAGTGCGATTCTTTAGCTTTATTCTTTATATACATATAAATATATAATATATTTATATAATTCTTTATTCTTTATATTAACCCGAATGGGTGCCTTCCCTGATTCTCCCTTCCTTTTACTTGCAGAATGTGTATGGCATTTGGATTCTGAAGTGGTTGATTGATTGACTGAAGTACTGATTGACTGATTTACTTCTCGATGGCCGCTACCGTTGGGACGCTGTTTGACTATTTGAGCTCAGCAGATACATGTGGCATTACCAGTGTGCGACTTTTTCAAGCTGCCTAGAAGGATGTTATTTCATCCATTCATTCACTTTTCGATTGGCTACGCCTTGCTTTCAGCACCTTCTCAATATGCGGGGTAACGATTTCAAACACTTGAAAATGGAACAAAATTCGGTCATAGCTGGTTACAATAGCGCGATGATATCTAACATTGCACCCTGTACTTGACAACCTGCCGGATTTTTGCACACATACAACATTGCACTAATATGGGTAAATTGACACCACAATCGCAAGACTTTCCACAATATTCACAATTTCCACAAACGTTCACAATAAATATTACAACGTACTTTAGTAAATATTATATGATAGTGCGTACAACATGATAACATATAGTAGTATGAATTGTCTTGTTATAGGGAATTTCATGTGCGATACATTCGGATTATTAGCTAAATGAATCTCCTTTCATATTTTATTGGTTTTGTGTTTTGGTCATCCGGCGCCAGAATCCGCTCGCCATGGACTCATCGATGCCATGGTGGAGGAAGGCCTCATATCTTCCGGGCGCCAAAGAGTGTGGATACGTCCCAAGGCGGTAAGCGCCACAGCCGATATCCTCCCAAATCTCTGGCAAAAGCTATCACCAGCTCCATAGGCCATTAACATCACCTATTCCCACTATTTGATAAGCATTGATAAATTTCATTGGAATTGGGCAGATGACTGAGTAATTGATATGATTGTGCAGTGCAACTGTTGCATGGAAAGTTGGACAATCTCAATTTGCGTAGAGTATAGCATTAGTATGCAATGCAGAACGCCATCATCACCGAAATCCGTCGATTGCATTTGCCATTAAAAGAACGCCATATAGAGCGTCATAACTATGGAACGTATATACGGTGTGCAATTTGGAAATGTTTTCACTGAAACTGCATGAAATAATGAGTCGAAGATGAAATTGGATACATGATGTATAATGAACATATTAGAGTGTCCAAAATACCGTTCGGAATGTCATCCGTAGTTTGACCGCAAAATCTCAAGCTGCTGTAAATGTGAACAGGAAACGCAAATTCGGTTCTTTTCGGTGTCGTCTGCCTACTCGACATCAAGATTGAGCCGTCAGAACTAATTGCGATTGTGTTCCTATCATCAGCCAATTCAACATCGTTGTTTCCAACAAACAAAACCCAGCAGGTTTACGTTTTTTGCAAATTTATCATAGCAATTATTTTCCTTTAAACACCTGCATGGAAATTGTTGCGGAAGTGTCTCCAACGTCATTCAACCTTTTTTAGTCCTGCCACAATAGCAGTGAGACATTGCAAGTCATTCATTCTACCTTTTTCCAATCCGTGCGTAGGTGCCGGTGCCATTGCTGCCCATCGAGGAAGCATGCAGGGGCGTGACCCGCCGCATGGGAAAGGCCCAGCCGTTCCACGCCCTTGGCATCATCAATGGCATGTCGCTCCTGCGCCAAAAGCTGTACTTTAAGTGCACAGAATGTCGGGCCTGCAAGCGAGAGTCGCACATATTGGAAGGAGCCACCGTGGGGTAATCGAAATTGATGGCTGCACATCGAACCAATATGAAGGGGCGCGGGACGCCACTTGTGCGATGCACACCCGTCCCGAGGGCGTAGGTTTGAGATTTAGGGGAATGGGAAGGTCGCCGTATACCCGTCCCGGGACCAAAAATTCCGTTGTGTATATAGACATCACGTCTCACATACGCGCTAACTAAGTCCAACAATATATAGATTAATGCAGTCAATTGGCGCATGCATTTCTTTTGCGTCTTGGCCCGTGACCTATGTTAAAAATCGAACTATTGATTTAAAACATATTTGCGGGTGCATCAGCCGCCGCCATGTGACTTTGAACTCGATCTGTTCCCCGCAAAATGGCTGCATTGAACGGAATCGCAGAATTGTTGAAACTAGCTCTGCAAGCTAGATAGAAATACATTTTAGGGATTCTTATTTGGCCTGCTATCAAAATCAATCTAAACAATAAGGACGAAAGGCGTGTTATGCTTCCCTGTGCGCCTCTGACAGTTTCTAATCGCCATTATCTTATATTTTATATTGCTGTTGAACTGAAATGGTCCAAAATTTTGAAATTTTCATGGACTACAACGCTAGCGTTGGGACTTGGACACTACGGATGGATGGATACTGCTTTATTGTAGATTCAAAGCTCTGTGCATTGTATTTGAGTGAATCTAAAATTTCCACTTAGAGAATTTTGTGCTTCTTCAGCAACGAGACAAAAAGGTATGCTAAAGTACAGGACCGTTCTATGCTATATAAAATATAACGCTCCTGTACTACAGCTCATGGCAAGTATTGAAACTAAAGTGACTTCACCATAAGCTGAGATAATAACAATTCAATTATCTGAAGAATGGATGTCATAAGAGGTGTTGCATGCAATTTTTGCAGAATTAACAAAATAACGCGCAACGCACATTACCGCATTGCATTCTTCATATATCTATGTACCATTGTCATGAGATTTTTAACTAATGCGTTTGAAGTCGAGTGCAGGCCAACTTACACAGACTAGCTCGCACTCCTAATTGTGCGGCAAGGAAACTCTGAATTGGCTATACCATGTACATATCTTTGCGATCCACAGGGCATGCTGCGATTTAAGCGCTGACTTTGGAGACGTTGTCGAGGAGGATGTCAGGACAAGGTGGGTTACAGATATTGATGAGGACCTCAATGGATGCGGTGCCTCGTGCTGCGAAAAAGCATGGTAGCGCATGGTCAGCCTCGTCAATGACTACGGCCCTCCACTCCTCGTTAAGTGCAAGTTGCGCCCCGGAAGTTTTTTTTTTCACTCCTGGCCCGCGATTTGTTGCGCAATCTTAATAAATTGGTTCAATTGTTTTAGTCATTTGAATTTAATTTGATTCAATTCTTTCAGAAAGAATTTCGATGGCCTCCCCTGCAAAGAAGCCCAAACTGCGGAGCGTTCTGTTCACCGTGGCGGTTTTGAGACAGGTCTCGCTCGTAACGATGGGCCACTGTCAAGCATGACATGGATAATGAGTTTGGAGTAGAAACCGGCTGTGAATGAGCCATCCAGCTGTTGCTCAGGCGCAGACGCGTCCCGTTAAATGTGGCCTGCCGATATCCAACTGCCGTATTTGCACATCCCACAATACGGCCCGCCCAGTGGCGTGCCTACGTTGGCCCCCCAGCCACCGCTCCTAAGTCGTTGAGCCCCAGTCGCCGTGCCCCTGTAATCCGCCAACGCCCCCTACGCGGCCCGCACGCCTTCGCGGCAATGCGCAAAGGCAGGCGCATTGACGATTGGGCTTTGCTTGACCCATCCTGCCCAAGATCGCGCCCCCGAGTCCCATGTGCTGCACAGCCCTGGCCAGCGATCGCGGCCATCCCGGACTCTTGGGACGAAAGACGGGGCGCCCAAGATGAAAGCGGGGCCCTTTTGTGGGCCGTAGTGAACACTTAGAGGCCCTAGATTCTGAATTTGGAGCGAAGCACGAAACAGCGGCGGCCGGCATGGATGCTGTATCGCAAACCATTGCCTTCGCGAGGCTGCCAAGGCCAGTGCTCGCACGCAAGGCGTTAGGAAAAAAAGTGCCAAATAATGCTTGATCAAACGTGCACAAAGTCTACGGGTTTGGGTTATTTTGTGTTATTAGGTTGCAGAACTTTGATAAAATGTGTTTTATGTGTGTTCGCAAAAGTGCTATTTGGTCCTTTTTCTGCTAGTGAGGGTGAGTGGTGGAAAATGTGCTGGCTTCCCTAAAGGCTGGCAGTTTCGCTGTCCACCAATTGAACCTGTAGCCTTTGGAGAGATGTGGGTTGTGTGGGAGTGTTGCTGTTAGTTGGCGCGCTTTTTCCATCGATCGCTATTGGCCTCTGTCCCAAGATCTTCCTTGCGGGATTGTGCGCTCCCCTGGGTTGGCGAGGCCTATCGCTCGCCTCCTCAATTGCCTCGTGAAGCCCGTTTTCGTCTTGCCCGCCACGCTTGGTCCTTGGCGACCACGGATGGCAGCGATCGCTGTCCTGGGCTGCGCCACGCATGGGACACCGGGTCGCGATCGTGAACAGGATGGGTCGGGCGAAGCCCAATCGTCAACGCGCCCGCTCTTGCGCGTTGCCGTGAAAGCGTCCGGGCAGCGCGGGGCGGGTTTGGGACTACAGGGGCACGGAGGCTGGGACCACTTGGGGCGGTGGCCTGGGGCGCCAGCGCAGGCTGGCCACTGGGCAGGCCGTGTCGCGGGATGTAGCGATACGGCAGGTGGAGCCCCGCGGGCCACAATTAACGAGACGCGGCACGGACGCCCAAGGCATGGGATGTTGGTGAATGAGCAAAAGCTGGTTAAACCATTTCACGGAGCAGTTAAAATCCTTGCCAATCTGTCGACCGAATGCCAAACTTCAAAATTGAACGCCACGGTCCTCAACAAAACGTAACAAATGAATCTCGATCTCCGCAGCTCACTGTGACTCCCGCTTGTCCATACGGTGGGATCCCGTGGAGTTCGACATTCACATTGTCTTGCTTTGGTTATGAAATGCTTGCGAACATTTGAAATTAGGCATTTGAACTAACAAGTGGGAAAATGTGCGACACCACGAATCGCGGAATACAAAGGAATGCCCTCCATTCGCGTTTATCTTCGACAAGTGATGTTGCTGCTGCGTAGGGTTCGAATCAAGTCGCTTCCAGCTGCTGTTTGGTACCGGCCTTCGATATTCGGCGAGGCGCGTCGCTTTCTCTTGAACAATGAGTTCAGGCCGAGTCTGGCTGCTTGGGTGTTCGTCACGCCTGAAACGAAACTTTGCGGCAATGCCTTTTGTGCTGGCAAAAGGGCTGTTTGCTTCCGAAATGGACTCAACTCTACTGTCTCAATTATCGTCTCTGGGGGTTCTTCGCAGGTGGGAACGCGGGTGCGCGACGCAGTTCGCGGGCACGGACCCAATCCGCAAAGAAACAGCACTCATCTCATGCGAGGACAGGTAGAAGATCGTCAGCACCGACTCCAGCGAGCAGGGAGGAGCACGACAAACCGGCTCTAGGCGTTTTGAAACATATGAAAAGGTGCACCACCAGGAGGAATCTTTGAACACCAGAAAAGAGCCTGTGAATTCCCTCTGCATCCCTTTCGAAATACGAAGTGAAATCTGGTGCATGGAAGAAAACACGTTTTAGGCGAGAGAATGTGCTCATAGAATCAGCATGGTGGTAAAATTTTTCTAATGTTGAATGTTGATCAACTAATTCTATGTTTTTTCTCTTCGAAAATGGCATCCTTGCAGGGAGTCATTCACGTGTGTTCTTACGCATCATTGATGGATTACATCATTGACGCAAGGGAAGAGGAATTCGCCAGGACCTCAAAACTGCTGAAGGTCATAGGAAATAGAGATTCTAAGTTTTGGAATATTTTTACGCCGCTTCATGGAATTTACTAAAGAATACGGATAGGCCATGCCTGCGATCCATTTTGTCAACCTGCATCCATTCGGCCATCGATAATTCATTGTCTGCGACCATTTGATCACAGTGAGACTTACTTCATCACTTGAATCAGACGCGAAATTTCAGAAGACGTTACAATGCACTTCGTGACACCACTTGGCATTATACCGTCTCCCTAGGTTGCTGAGGAATGTGCTTTTATCCCATAGTTGGAAGTCTACCCATCACTATCGGATGTGCGACTTACACAGCAGTTTTTGCTGACATGCTGACTCCAATGTTGGAGTCAGAATATCACTACAGTACATGAATGCGCTGGTTAATGATCCTGCGATTCGGCCACGTGAATTTCAATCTCTATTCAAAGCAAAATTCTGTTCTCACACACTTTTGCTAGGTATCCTGTCGCTTGATCTGTCGTAAATGGAGTAACAGCTCCCATGGCACCAAATGTGCTGTATATCTCATGCATATGTATAAAATATACGTATGCAAAATGCATACAAAAGCATTTGGAACATACGCAAATACTCAAATTTGGGTAGAAAACCGCATCTTCCCATGCATTCAGCACGGCCATTGCGCAGGTTTGCTGCCACAGCATATGGAAGATGAGCCCTTGGGACCTCTTCCGCCCAGATTTCACCCCCACCCACTTGGTCCACGCAGTTCCGACCCCGTTCTGCGGCCGAGACCTGTTGAATCGCCTCTGCCAATCGCTCTCCGACTGCCTCGGTACTCCCACCCCGCCGCTGCTGCGGCTGGCTCTTCTGATCAGCGCCGCGGCTATCGGGTCTGATAGGCGAGGGGAAATGGGCGGAGCGGATAAAGGCAAAGCAGGCGGCGGCACGGTGTCTGTGAGGCACCAGGTAAGTAGCTCATTGCGCAATGAGCGCCGAGGTTCCGAGACGCACAGCGCAACGACGTGCCTCATTTGGCAACGCCGAATCGCAATTCACGTACGTCGGGCCATTTTCTTTCGCCTGCTGTTTGAGAAACTGCCAGTGAAGCATTAAATGCTTCAGAAGCTCTGCTTCATTCTTCAAGCAAAATTCTTGCAGCCGCTCTGTGCGACGCGACTCAATCGAGGAAGTAAATAAATTAACAAAACTAGCTAACTAAATAAATAAATATAAATACAAATGTAAGTAAATAAAAAAATAAATATAAATAAATATAAATAAATATAAATATAAATAAATAAATAAATAAATAAATAAATATATGTATATACAAGCAAATAATCAAAGAAATAAAGCACATGGTGCCCTTCCCAGTTGCCAGTTTGCACGGCGTCGCATTGCAGGTCCACGTCATGCTCACGAACGACGGGCACGACCCGGCAGCCTTGCGCGCCCTCACCGAGATTTCCCGCGCGTTGTGCCCCATTGCCGCCCGCCCCGCTTGGTCGTCCGACCGAGCGGGGCCCGCGGTAGAGAGAACGGTCGCGCGGTCGGCGGTGGGGGAGGGGTCCGCCATGGTGTTCGCGGGCGAGCTGGCGACCGCCAGGCGAGGTGCGTCGGTGTGGGCGCGATGCGGACTTTGAATTCGCCTGCGCTTCAATTGGGTGTCATCCAATCGAAACTTGGTTCACCAAATCAAGGTTCACGCCAAAAGCGATGTTGATGCACGCCATTGAAGGCACACTGGTAAAAATTCGACCTTTTTATGCGGTGTACAATTGTACAAAATCGTGTTAAAATCGTGTGCTTCAGAGCGCGGTTTTACACGATTGTTAAAATCGTGTAGTTTTAATCCCTGTGTAGTAAACGAAAGTGGTCCACCTTACCGCCATGGACAACATGACCAAGCACACGGTTTTGCACGATTTCAACAGTGTACCAGCAGCAAATGTGTATTACACGATCGGTACACGACGTTCATACGATTTTAACACCATTTCGACACGCTTAACACGGTACACGAATTTCAGGAACGTGTACTTTGGCCGATTTTTTACCAGTGGCATTAAATTTGGCACTGTGCCTTATACGATTTCGTGTGGTGATTAGTATGCTAATTTTATAAGGAAAATCTACTTGTCACCAATTCACTGTATTACGCTATGTACCACTGCATACATAAGTGAATTATGCATGCAATATTAATGCATTATTGGTATCTTAATGCGCATCACATCACATTTGTTCATGTTCTGATGCACTGTTTTTTTATGCGCTAGGCGTGGTGGTCGCGGATGTCAGCCACGTAGAGCCGAAAGGGGCAAGACGGGCTCTGGCCTCCATCCTCAAGGACAGCGAGCTGCGGCCCACGGAAGGCGGCAATCTTGAGATACCCGTCACCAACACGGTATGGGCCGTCGGTACAGGTGAGAAGCATGCCGGTACATAAGCTTTTTAAAGCCAAAAGCGCCAAAACAAGCAAAACGCAGAAAACACTAAAAACGCAAGAACAAAACCGAACGACGAAGCATTTGGCGGTGCGCGGTAAGTGCTGGTAATATACGATAGTGCTTTTAACGTGTTTGGCAATCTCAGTCTGAAATTGCACCATACTGGTATTTCCTGCAGGCGCATTGTTGCAACAAGTTCTCACGACACCGTTTTTTGGAGCGTTTCAGCAGCACAGGCCTGTGGCATATTCTCCCGTGGCATGTCAAAGAGCATCCCAGAAGTAGCTTTCTCAGGAATGTGCTGTGCTTTGGTGTTCCATGTTGTGGTTGGGGTCCAGGGATAACTGTAAGTACAGCATTTTAGCATGTTCTGTTTAAGTTATATAATGTATTTGAAACAATTGAATGGTATTTTATGTGACGAGGTCAGTATAAAAAATCTTAGTGTATAATGCATTGTGCCGCAAGCATTGCGATAACCTTCAAGCACTGCGTTGGAGACATTTATCCGTAGTTAAGTACCGCAGTATACTGAAATCCAACTTGTAGAAATTAGACAGGATCCAACCCAATTTCCGTAATAAGACCACTTTGAGTTGAGTTGCTTCCAGACACGGAGACTAATCGTGACATGAACGTTGTGTTCCACATGAAATGTGCAAAACTGTCCCATCATTCATACACTTATACTCTTTGTATAACTACGCATAGAGAATCATATATCCAAATTATTTTAATGAACAATATGTATTACATGATACCAATAACAGTATGAAAATATAACAACATCATATTACTTACTGTCGTTCAATTCATTCAATAGGATTGATTCAATGTTGTTGCGATGATTCGTCTCCATGAGCACAGGCCGCGCCGAAGGCGGGGGGCGCCCCAAGGGAGGCAGTGCTGCGGATGCCACGCTGGATGTCCTTGGATATTTTGATGTCGTGCTGCCGTTCTGCGTGATGCATGACACCCTGTACGACGACATGGCCATCAAAAGAATTCTGGGTATGGCACGGCATCGGTATGAATTTTTTTATTCCTCGCGGCTGCCACATGTCGCTTCACTGCTTTCAATAAAATCATTTGTTGGCGTTAATGCGACATTCAAATTGTGGCTCATGCTCTTCTGGGGCTAGTTTGACTAGAAAAAAAAGGACCAATAACACGTGTTCAAATGTGTGCAAAGTTTACGGGTTTGTGTTATTTTTGTGTTCTTAGCGTGCAGAGCTTTGATGAAATGTGTTTTGTGTTTGTTCGCAAAAATATTATTTGACCCTTTTTTTCCTTAGTTTTTCCGCCATTTGATCCATGAAAATTCCATCAGGCAAATTCTATCAGGTGGCTTTAATCCAGCTTTTTTGCAATGGAAATTGAAGAGTTTTCCAAATATTTGTGATACACCTCAAAATTGGTAATGTTTCCATTTATTACAAATATATTTTGAATTTCTTCTCAATTAATTTCTCAGTATTTTCTCAATTCCTTCCCAATCTCCTTCCAGTCCCTTCTCAATTCCTTCTCAATTTACATGTCAACTTTTCCTTGGCTTCAGGCACATTGAAAACGGCCTTCTACAGGAAAATATTAAATAAATATCATCACTAAGACAACTTATTACAATGCGGTAAAAAAGGTAAAAAAAGTTGGGATAAATTTGCATCCTGCAGCTTGTGGTACGCTGTTACCAGGAAGTTCTGAGGGCGGGGCGCTGGACGTGGACAGGAGGGGTGTCAGGAAAGATATTCGGCACCACATTTCCGTGGCTGGGCGGCTGCGTCCCGCCACCATGAGCCCGCGGGCCCACACCCTGCTGCAGCGGTACTACATCCACGTGAGGTACACAGCGAGCACGTCTGAAAATCCCAAAAATCGCAAGGTGCGTCAGAAAACCTGCGCTCACAAGTAGCCTTGCGACCTGTCCACGGCAATTTGCACATATTAATCGTTGAGGAATCCTCATTCATGTCACTTTCTTAAATTGTTTCTAGCTCATTTGGAGCGCCCGCAGAATCGATGCCAAGAATCCATCGACACTTCAGACAAGTGCAACTTATTTCGATGTCTATCCAGAGCCATAATTTCATCACTGTATTCCAATTGAAGCAGCTGATTCAGGGAAGACACTATTTTGACTTTGGTATGCCTTAACGTCTAATTGAAGTAAAGGGGGTGGGGCGGGGATGAGCGTGGAGGGGTGGGGGTGGGGAAGCAATTGACGTTAGAAAACACGTAATAGCAATAAAATCAAAAAAATATAGAAAGCTGCACTAGCTCATACTTTGCTGAAAAACCTCCCTCCAACTTTTCAATCATTGGGCATTCCACAGAATGGATCGATTTCAGGCTTTGGGCTGCTCCCATCGCCTATCATCGCTTCTGGCATCCGATTTTTCAATCGCCGCAATTGCCAACACTCTGGCTGTTTATTCCCTTAAAATTGAAGTCGCATGGCATTGTTAGGTAATGTTGTTGGGTCATCCGGGCATTAAAATAAGAATCGAAGCTAATAATGTGGGTGGGGGTGGGTCTGAGCTTAATGCCAATTTGACTTTAAGCGTATCAAAGTCAAAATAGTGCTTTCTCCTCCATTAAGAGCATTTTATCGGTGGGTGCTACTGTCCCGGCGGTGCTGTTCCGCTATTCGTATAGCACCGCACGTCAAAAAGCCATCACTGGCTGTTGAGGAGCATTAGCGTCCCAATAGTACCGCCGATGCTATTTGGTGCCGAGCGGTGCAATTCTCGGCTCGAATAGCAACGCTTGAGGCCAAAGAGCACCCCGTAATAGCACCCAGTGCTATTCGCGCAGAGCATTGTTGTGCTGCCGTGATGCTATATAATAGTGCTTTCTCTACCTGGAAGTTAATTTGGCGACGCTACGCTTCCAAGACGAGAACCGGTCTGCTTTTTTCCCTTTTACTTTTTTTTTCTATCCTCGCACCGATAGCTGCACCGAAACGCTGATCTTGACTGAAGATATTTTTCATTTTCCAGATCCACACGGGATTCCTCCCCAGCTTGCTCCGTATCGCAGCGGCTTGCGCCAAGCTGTGTCTGCGAGAGGAGGTGGCAGAATGCCCTGATGTGGTTGTCGCAATATTGATCATGGAGCGCACGCTTATCGAGCAGGCGAGTGTCCCATGCCTTGTGCCATTAATGCTGAATACATAGATTAGGCCCAAAAGATTATTAACATTTATAGAAAAGTGTAATTTTATATTCATAGCGCGTTGATCTCCGGACGTGCCTTAGCATGCCATTCACTACAGCAATGCTGTGGCCTTGATGTTCATTCCCGGTGAGCATAACTTGTCATTTGCATTAGGGTGAGAGTTGTTTTTAGGGCAATTCTCATTCAAGACGGCGGAATACGCGTTGTCATGGTCTCGTGTCCACTGTTCCCAAAAGGTAGCCATATGTTTATTGCGGTATCTTTTGAATCTATCCTAAGCACGTTTCACCATGGACATTTCGGCATCGATCAAATAGCTGTAAGCCATGTGCTGAATAAGGAGCATTAATTGCTCCATGGGCAGTTGGAGCAGCACCTGATGTACCCGACGTTTGCCCCACTGCAACACTGTAGTCTGCAGTTTGTAGATATTCACCCTATCAATATTATTACCCCACAGTTATGTACGCATTTACCTTATTATTTAACATTGCAGTATCAGAGGAGATCTCCAAGTGTCCATATTGCGTCTGATGGAGCCAATGAATGCAAATTCTTAAGCGAGATATAACGCCCAAAGATCTCTCGATTCAACTTTCCTAATTCGGGGAAATGAGAGTTGCCAGATATTTGGAACATCTGCAATACAGAAGGAAATTCTCTTTTCAAAAAATCTTTCTTGTTTATTGACACAGGGCTTTTACGGAGCAGCAGGCAATCTGTTGATTTCCATGGCCTCCGTTTGCGATATCAACCGCTTTAAGGTGGCCGACGACCAGCTGCGGGCCCTTCATGGGGTCATCGACGACTTCCTGAAGCCGGGGTGCATTGAGGAAGAGGAGTAATTGTTCTGGAACTTTCGCGCCAGTAAGGGAACGGAGCAGCGTGCTGAAAGCCTTCCAGTGTCCAGAAATGACAATGCTGTGTGCACTCATTTTGCCCGCCACGTCCTTCGCACCATTGTCCGTAATGTGCTCACCTCGAATTTCTTTTGTGTATTCTTTAATTTGTTGTGGGTTTTTTCTTTTCACCCTAATGGGCTGGAGTCGGGTGTTCTCGCTGGTAGAGATTTCTCCTGCTGACGCAGTTTCTGGCCGAAGCCTTTCCACATCGGGATTTCTTGTACGATGTTGGGCGAATTGCTAACCATTTTGTACATTTTTTGGTGCCACATCAAAACTTCGGGATCACATTTTTCTTGATTGCACTCGATTGATCGCATTTCTCGCATTGTCACGAGCCAGCAGGGCGACCCGCAGATTGAGTGGGCTTTCGCCTGCCCTTGTCCCAACTGCCTTAAGGAACTGGGATTTTGATCCTAAGCGAAGAGATGCTGGGACAAGGTGCCGGGCGGGGTGCCTTGGGGATTTTAGACGTGGGACGTTCTATCTTCCATTCATTTCATTTTACATTCTCATTTCCTGCACTTCATCTTGGTTTTGCCATTCTATTTCATTCCAGCGGCATACCCGTGGCTGGGCAGGAATGGGTGGAAGGGCCGCACTTGAGATCCATAGGCTCGGGCTGGCTATGTCACTAGGGAAAAAAGGGCCAAATAATATGCGTACCAACGTGTACAAAGTTAATGGGTTTGGGTTACTATTGTGTTATTTGAGTGCAAAAAAATGATAAATGCATTTCATATGTGTTCGCAAAAAGCGCTATTTGATACGCTTTTTGCTAGTGTGGGCCTTCTCTTTCCCTTTCTTTGCACTCGGCTTGCTGGCTGCCCCTTAGGATGGCCTGCTGTGTGGAACAAAAATTGTGGTTTCAAAAAAATATTGTGTGGTATCATTGCCCGACATCGCCACTTTGCGGTGCAAAGGCTTTACTTTGTCCTTTTGCAAATGTAATTGCACAGGGCTCACCCACACTACGTCCCTCCTGCATCCATTCGCTCGACTCTGCCCTGAAGGTCGCCATGCCGTCCACGCGGGCTGCACAAAATAGGGGCATGAAAGGGATGTAGGCGACGTTGTGTGCCAAACGCTCGCAAGGGTCGCAAGGTCGCTCTGCAAAGTGAGTGGCAATCACCAAGGTCCCACTGCTACGCAATCGAACACATTCGCAAATTGTGTGAAATGGGTAACGCATTGGCAGCGATGACTGGCGGTGCGATCTGTTGCGATACGTCGTTTGGCAGCCCCATAGAGTGCAACACTTGTCTGATTTCGAGTTCTATTTCTATTTCCATCTCGCCGTGATTCCTTTCTGGAGCCCTTTGCGGAGCTGTACTTGGCAAGAAAGCGGCACAAGGCTTGGCATTTTATAGTACTTCGTATTTTACTTTATCGCATTTCGTAGCAGCAACCCAGACTTTCTTGAAAGGCGGCCGCCGACTCGTTTCCCTGCTACCAGCACGGGGTGGCCTCCTAATTGTGTTTTGATTTCTGAGAACAAAAGAATGAGTGACAACGACAACAACAGCAACAGCTCTGATTCTGTTCACTGAAACAGACAAACGGACGAATTCAAATCGCTCCCATCAGTAATCGACGATTACTGATCTTTTGTGGGCCCCCCGTATACTGGACTTCTCCTCTTCGAGACTGGGTAGTCATGTGGATGCGAACACCTTTGGGAGTTTTCATCGCCATGCACTCTCTTGTCAGATGGCACAAGCGCGCATATCCTGTGTGAGAGGGGAGGGAGGCCACCCAGGCCTTGGAATGCGACATAATACTTCGGAACAAGGAAAAAAGAGCAACAGCAACAGCCATCTCATTCCCAACGCAACTCTTATAATGTTAATGTGCTCCAATTGCCATCTCAGCAAATCTAGTTTATGCTCCCAGCGCTGCCGGCCGGGCAAGAATCCCCGTCTCCCATCCAAATACTGCAATCACCATCCCGGCTCTCCATCCAGGCACAGGCTGAGCAAAACCGCATCAGCCGCCTGACACCCGCTAATACTGAAGAAATTGTCACTACGCCCCCGTGGTCCGGTCACATTCCAGAGACGCACCAGCGAAGCACAGGTGGCCGTCATAGGCGGTATGGGCCCCGAGGACCAGCCTGGGAAATCAACAGCCAAAGACGACGCTATCTGCAGCCGCAACAAAGAATTCAAAATGCGACTCGCGGAGCTGTGCATGTCGACAGGATCGACGTGCCAAAATTGGCCTTGCAGTCGTTCCAAGATCCACAACCTTTGGTTCGCACAGCGGACTTCCTGCAACTTCTGCACGAGGGCGAATACTCCAACCCATCCTCTGAGCCAAGCATCCCAGCTGCGTTCGAGCGGGCCAGACAGCAAAGGGCCCTTCGCAGCATTGCATCGCACTTCCACAGTCCCCCATTCGCCATCGCAGTATCAATATTCCAGATAGTGCTGTCACAATTTCAGACTCCAGCATTGCAATCCTACCAAAACCCCCTTTAAATGCCATCCTGGTTCCAGCTACCAAGGCGAATGGTAGATACCCAGGCGTTCTCGTACCAGGCAGCCCAGGTTGAAGGTATGCATGTCGCTATCCTGCTGGGATCGCCCAGATGCGCAACAGTTGATCAGGCAAGCATGCCACAAAGAAGGCCCTTTCACCAATGCATTAGCAGCGAATTCTGCACGCCTAATACTGCATTCTCTCAATAGTTTCACGAAGTTTCAGGTCCTATGCACTCCTCTCTCAAACCCCACGCAACCCCCTTTTGATGTGTCTGGCAAAGCACTGACAACCAGATGGAGGCAACCAGCAGCCTCACAGAAATGCTCCTGCACATCACACATTCAAACCAAGGCAGGGTGCATGCATGCAAGATGCACTGATGCAGCATCGAGCAACGCATGTTTTAGTATGTTGTGCAACATCAGCCAACAAGCTCAGCACTAACTACTGGCTACCCTGCATCCCAACTGGCCAATGTGCCAGCAAATTTAAAGGTATTTGGCCCACTCAATAATTATTCTCCTTGCCGAGTGCTTGTTGATCAATCCCGCTCAAATGAGCACCAGGGCTATCCCGCTCCTCGGGTATGCAGCTCAGCGCTGCTCCTTTCCTGGCTGTTCCGCCCTTGTTCCCAGGTTGTGGTGACACACGCTCACAATCCAAGGCAGCGTTCAGGTCCTGATTTGCGCTGAAGGAACCTGCAGTGAGATGGTCATCCCCCATCGCAGTGGGCTTCGATGACGCCTGTCCAGCTGTCCCCGAAGCACTGAGCCTCTCCAGCTCTGCCTTGAGCTCGTCATCATCAAACAAACCTTCTTCAAGAGCCCCAGACAAAGAACATGTCAAGCCAGCACCCTGTGAGGTCTCTGCTTCCTCGAGCAGCAGCCCTTCTGCCACAGCTTCTGCATCTTTGTCACTGCCAGCGGGCCCAACGCTGTTGGAGTCGCTTCTTCTGTCCTTCTTGGGCACATCGCCGGTCGCCATGGAAGCCACCGAGCCCATAACCAGCTTGGAGGTCGCCTGCCGGAAAAGCGCCCCGAGCATCTGCAGGCTGTCCCTGCCCTCCCTGCTGTCGCCAACAAACTCCACTGAAGGGCTCGGACCTTCGCTGCCCGACGACGCTGAATGCCACGCACCATTCTCTGACAGTGACATGGAGTCATGAGCACGGCGACCAGGAGATCCGCCAGCATCCAACCCCTGTCGCACCATCCCCCACCCATCGGGCGATGGCAGCCCCTCCCCAATGCCACCAGCTGGAAAACCATCCTCAACCTCAGCCACGTGTGCCCTGCACTCCACAACCAGGGCTGGTGCCAACTCCCCATCTGCTTCGTCGAGAGACGTCTCAGGGACTGAGGTAATGCTGCCAGAGTTTGCGGACAGGCTGGCGGCCGCCCCTTGCCTGCCCCTGTGCGGGTCGCCCAGCTGAAAGGAGTCCACGATGTCCTGCGCCATCCGGGCGAAGTCGCTGCTGCCTGTCCCCACACTGGCCGCGGTGCTGGGCGAGTCCAGTGCAGTCACCTCCTTGCCCCGGGGCGCATTCGCAGCGGTGGGGCCAAACGTATCCACACTGCGGATCCCAGGGGCCTGGGAGTCCGACTGGAATTCCACCGTGCCAAGAATGTGGGGGAGCTGCCGGCGGAACTTGTTGGTTCGGGTCTTGCTGAAGGCCTCGAGACCCAGTCGCAAGGCCTCCTCGTACTTGGGGTACACAACCTGGGGAAGGAAACTAAAAATGGCTCAGGAGGGAAGAGGCTGGTGAAAGCAGGGCAGCAAGAGTTTTCCGTATCGAACCCATGGAAAAATGGCTCATGTAGTGGTTTAGCTGCAGCACGCAAGCTGATCTGGGGTGTGTGTGGACCAGGTGGTAAGAAGGCCAGTGCCGGCAGGGGAACAACAGCATTTCCATACTGACACAATGGAAACGACAGCTCTCAAAATGACAGATCAGGTAACAGTTAGCTGCAGCATGCGGGGCAGGTGGCGTGTGTGGACCAAGGTGCTCACACAGGATTTGTGCAACGTACAAGGGGGGATATTCCATCATAGTGTGCTTCTTCACTTGCAGTAGACGTCTAAATCACCTTGCATTAAGAAGATTTTCAAGTTATTCCTGGGATTGGCGCTCATTGTGTGTCCAGTTATGGCTGTGAGTGTCTGTGCCGGCGGGTGGTGAGCAGATGTCCATGCAAGCCAATGTTCAACAAAACAAACTCGGCAATGAATGAGTGATGGTAATCCACAATGAATGCCTCCTTCCAGAGTTCACATGACGGTCAAGAGATTGTCACTGCATCTCGCCACCACTGTTGCAAATTGGCTGCGAGTTCCTGAGTTGTTCTTCCAAAGTTTGTATTCATCCTCTGCTGCATGCACTTGCCACTTTTTGAACAAGAACTGCCCTAGAATCTTCAAGGCGACGAATGTTTTGGGTTGCATTCAGCAGATAATGTGCCTGTTGAGCAGCGGCGCACCGAAATTTCTGCCTGCCCACCTGTTCCTGACCAGTCGGAAAGGGCTCTATACTGTAAGATCCAGGGCTCCCTGGTCCGCCGGTGTCATGGTCACCGTCTTCCTGATGGCCACAAAGCACCCCCGACTCACACGCTGACCCATCAAGCCACGTCGCCACGGGGAGCACGCTGAGAAAGAGAACTTAGGACGTGGCGGACTCTGTCCACTCTACGGACGCCCACAGGGCGACAGACCCCGCCGCATGCCCGAGGGACAGCGGGAGGACCCTTTGAGGCGTTGGCAGCGCCCCAAGTCGTGAGACGTTTGGGCCGGCCCTTTGGCGAGAGAACGGCGACCGGGTCCCACACCACACATCGAACCTCTCAAGGGCGAGCAGGCAGAGGCCACTTGTTCACAGGAGCTCCTGGCAAGCGCAGCACGCGGCGCCACCCAAGCGTGAAAGCGCTCCGCCCCTTAAAACGCCAACGCCATCATCCCGACGACCGCCGGGGCGGGCCCCTTCCGAGACAGCGCGCGGCAGACGTGGCCCCGCATGCCCTCCCGCGACGCCCAAATCTAAACCATGTTTCGCGGCGCACCGAACGCATCGCAACGGCAAAAGACTCCGGGGAGCGGGGCACGGCCAAAGCTCGGCTCCCCTTGCCCCACCCCTCGGCTCCCGCGACTCAATCCCTCCGCCATCGCCGGAATCTAAAGAGCCAGAGGCCCCCTAAATGCAGCCTCATGCCCTCAAAACCCCCCTGCACGCTGACACTTCCCCCTCCCCGCCCCCTTCAACCCCCTTCACCCACATGTCTCGACCGCGGGTAGGCCGACTGCACCGCGCCCATCCTCCAGCTCCGCGCCCGCCCCGCCGGCAAGGCAGCCCCAAGCGGGCCTCGACACAGCGAGCCAGCCCCGGGCGCCCCAACACCAAAACCGAAGACCCCAGAACAAAAAGAGCGCCGAAAAGCGCGCGGCGCCGCGCTGAGCAGTCAGCTCCGGCAGCGCGAGGCGTTGACGGAGATACCCGTGGCGGTTGTCGCGACAGCCGCCCGCCGCTCTGGCGACTTTTTGCCGGCGCGACCATCCGCGGGGCCGCGTCAGGTGTCACGTGGTACGGCAGTGTACGAAGGTTGGGGTGGGAATGCACGGACGGGCTGGTGGGGGGCCGGTCACGTGATGGGGCTGTGGGGAAGTTGCCGAAGGTTGGGGACAGGTGTGCGGGCGGAAGAAGGTTCGGGAATGTGAAGCGGGTGGGAGGGAGGTCCGCAGCGACAGCCCATCCGTCCTTCCGACGGAATGAGTGTGTTCGGGATACAGGCCACCAGTACCACTACCGGAAACACCATGTTTGTGATGCCAACTGCGATACCATTTTGACGCAAAGTGCGCAATCACGGTGACTGAGACTGCACAAAAGTAGGTGTAACGGCATCAATTTGTGTCAAATGGCATCGCAGGTGGCATCTCAAAATGTCGGATTGTACTGTTGCATGGAGATGAGACAGAGGCAAGATGGAGACGAGACAGAGATGGAGACCCAGCATATACGCACCTTAGGCCCTGACGCCCAACCGAGCAATCCTGACCCATCTCCTTCTCCGCCCACCTCTCCAGCGGAGGTTCTATATCGTCTTTCACAGCATGGAAAAGAGCCTCGCATACAGTATCCTAGTGTGGGTGCCCTTTGTACGACCTGATTTTCTTTCGTTCTTGGTCACAAATCTTCCCCAACTCTCCATCACCGTCTCCATCGGCGTCTCCATCTCATCTGTGCACTCGTGGTCGGCATCGGGAGCACAGTGCCGTGAGCGGAGGCAATGAAGGATATGTGGCATCAAGTTGCAATGCGTTGCGTTTTCGCTGAACAAATCGTCGGTGGTATGGGCGAAACTGGGAACCGAGAGCCAGTGCCACTAGGAGAAAAAGGGCCAAATAACACGTGCTCAAACGTGTACAAAGTTTACGGGTTTGTGTTGTTTTTGTGTTCTTAGCGTGCAGAACTTTGATGAAACGTGCTTTATGTGCGTTCACAAAAGTGTTGTTTGGCCCTTTTTTTCCTAGTGTGCCTTGCCTTGCTGATACACGTTGAGTAATGTTATAAAATCCTTCCTCTGTCCCGTAACATGTGTCCACCATTCAGAATCGCCATATCTTGCACAGATGAGGGTAAATGTTCAAACAGACGTCAATATCGAAAAGACCAGATGCTGAAAACCCCAAAGGCAGCTCAAGACAAACAGGAAATCGTTCCTTAGCTCCGTTCCGCATCAACCGGAGGCGCTTGTTCGTTGGTTTTCAAATCGGCGATCAGACGACGGTCGTCGGTCAAACTCTTGGGAGATGCCGTTTCGACGACCCTT
>CAJHUC010001899.1:0-44339 GCA_905146915.1 Ostreobium quekettii
CGTCTTTGGCAATCGCTCTCGCAGGCAAGCCATCAGAGCAGCGATCTGCGCCGGATGATGGGCGTAGTCCTCGATCACCCGGGCTTGGGGCGAAAGGTACAGGCAATGTTGGCGCCGTTTGATCGCTCGAAAAGTGATGGAGTCCAGAGCAAAAGCGCCTTCCTTGACAACTCGCGTCGCCGCCCAGTAAGCGCACACCGCGTTGTAGGCGTTGAAGTTCCCAACGCGGTTGATGCTGAACGCCGCGATTTTGGACCCCATGCGGGTTTTGATGTTCGTCAAACCACTCCCGCCCGCAGAGCTTTCATGTGTCACGCCATCCGGACTGCCAATCCAGATGACCTTCCCCGCACTCCTCTGCGCCGCAGCTCCCAGTGCAGGGCGCAAGCTCGCATTCACGAACGACACCATCCGAGTGCGCTCGACAAGCCTGCCAAAAGAAGCCACGTAGGCCGCCATATCCGCATACCGGCTGTGGTGGTCGTGGTCAGCGTTGAGCACGATGGAAATTTCAGGGGAGAACGCCTCGATCGTGCCGTCGCTCTCGTCGACCTCGACCACCGCCCATGGCCCTGCCTCCAAGCGAGCCGGCGGTGCGGCTCCATTGAAAAGCCCGCCCAAGACGTAGCTGACTTGGCCGTCGCGGGTCGCCAGCATGTCAATAAGCATCCCACAGGTCGTCGTCTTTCCGTGCGACCCCGCAACCGCAACCAGCTTCCTGCTTTGGGTCCAGAGAGCGAGGCAGTGCCCGCGCCGCATCGTTTGCCAGCCACCCTCGTCGGCGCGGCGCAGCGCACTGTGCTCCGGGTGAATGGCGGACGAATGGACGAGGGTCAGAGTTTCGCCCAAGGGGAGCTGGGCAGCGGGAGTCTGCTGGATTCCGGACCGTTCCAGCCACAGAGAGGCCGCGTCCGAGATAGCGTCGTCCTCCGCCGTCACCGCGTGGCCCGCTGCCTTGAGCAACATGGCCAGCGGCAGCATGCCCGCTCCTCCCGTGCCGACGCAGTGGACCCGTTCCCACAAGCCGTCGACCATCGTTAAAGCTTGTCGTTCTCCGCAGGCGAGCTGCCTTTCTATGGATTTTTTCCCAGGGTGGGGTGGGTAGTTCGAGCAGCTGCTGGAAACTAAAGATAGGTTCACGGCTGCAAGCTGCCAGTGACGACTGGGGGAGGGTGGGTGGATGAGGGCGGGGTTGTTGCTGAGGCTGGGTGGATGGGTATGATGCCAATGGTAAAGTATAACACGTCAGCACAACACTTGAGTGTGGTCGCGGTGGGATGGACTGAACAGACACCCTTACATTTAATGCGCTGTGCACAGCCGTATGCACATATTCTGTGTTGTGCTGGGAACCGCACCATGGTTGTGTGACTCAAACTGGACCTTGAAATGTGAATAGAAAGCGAAGCTTCCTCTGCTCGTCCCCAAGTCTGACGGAGCCAACTGCCTTGCAAGTAATGGCCTCTCGAGGCAGCACCCACAATGAGCTTGGGAATACATGTTTGGCTGTGCGTCTCTATACTACTTCAGTAAAATACAATTTCCTTGCCAACAAAGGCACCAAACACGAACAATTTTTTCTCCCGCAGCCGCCCCGTCTACACCTTTCGTATGGTTATGCCACTCTACGATCACAAACGCCCATATGATAATCCAGTCACAAGCCATCTCACAACTCAAGTACAATAAAAGTAAAGGACATGCCACTAGTAACCTGCCACTCAGAACCAACACAGGGTATGGTCTACAAAAGCGTGGACCTGTGCCAACGTTAAGAAGCAAGGCAAAGAGAAGAGTCCCGTGCTTTCCATTCCAACCCAAGGGTCAAAATACACGTTTCTTTCGAAATCGGCATGCTTAGTGACAATTTGACGCAAAGGGGGATGGGGTGGGGGGGTGTCCATACCATTGACGCTAAGAGATGATATAATTGCCACAAAGTCTACATAGGCCAAGAGGATGCCCAAACCGCCGCTGGTCAGCGGCAAACCTGTCATGGATTTCCCCAAACCTCCCTCAAGCGCTCAATATTCAAGGGAGACCCAAAACTGACACCATTGATAGCCTCCAGGCTGTCCCTACTGACTGCCATCATTTCCTATCATTGTGTATCGCATCTCAATCTTATTGTAATCTCTGCATCGCTGGTTGTTTGCCTTCCTTGAATACTTCTTCGCATTCCTCACAACGTTTGCTTTAAAATGTTGCTTTGTGTGGAATCAACTTTCCTACAGAAATGTTGCTTATTGCATTTCAAAACAGTGATGGGGCCCGTGCCAAGGGGCTCTCGGTGTCCCTATTTACCTGCTTCGCTAGCTGCATTGGGCCCCATAATTTCAGTGATGAGTACTTATCCTCAAGTGGCTTTTTGTGCGCTGTCACCCAGTAGGGTTGTCGTTCCTCGCACCACAAGAGAATGCGTCCTGGCAGCCGCATATTATGTACTGTCCTTATGTCCACGGGGCTGCATTTACGTTGTATTTATGTACTTTTACGTGTTTTTACAGGGAAGAACGTAAATACAATCAGTTTTTACAGCTTAAAGACCCAGCCTAGTAACAATGTCAATCTTCTAGGGGTCCTTTGTATCGAGCTCAGGTGCTTCTTTGCTGGCTGGAGCAGTGCCCTTCTTGTCGTTGTGGAAATTAGCAATTTTCCTAATCATTCAGAATCTTGTTGTCTACAGCCTACACTGCCAAGAGTGCGAAAACTCGCTTGTGGAGAAATGCACGTGCGCTTTCGGCACACCTGCCGCAATGTGATAGTGCATACATGGACGAAGTTGGAGCTGATTGGTCACAAACTATGTATCGTGTTTGTACATTCCTGCACTTTCGGTAATAACTCCGTTTCCAACAAATCTGGGTGTTGGTGACAACCCGAACAATGCCTGTCCTGAACAACAACTTCCGACGGAATGCCTGGGTGAAATGAGTATGCTGAGCGGTTATTGCCATCCTTAGGAAAGGGCACCAGCTTTCATCACCAGCTTGGCTGGACCAGCTAAGGGACGATTTATAGTGCGGTAGGCCAATTTCCCAGTCGTTGCTCATGCAGAACTTTGACTCCGTTGCGCCCAAAAGCACACCTGGGCAAAATTTGTGGGTACCCATGCGCTCCAGCGAAACAAATCACACAAGAGCACCAGGCACCTCAATTTTAGCATCTATTAACTAAACTACGAGGCGCATGCAGATAATCAAACACGACGACGCCCGTCAACGGATATCCTTCCCTCAGTTCCTGAGCATAGGAGAAGTCGCGCTGTCAGAAACAAGAGAACCACGGAACTACCCTCTAGAGCAAGATTTCAGAAGCACAGGAACTGAGCCCAAAATCCATTCTGTGACATACTGGGTCATAAATATAGGCAGTCCACCACAAGGCCAAACATTGACTTATAGTCTTACCAGGGAGCTCGGTTGACTGCAAGTCATCTCACCACAGCTTCCAACCCAGCATTCGAGGTCATGTCAGCCATCATTCTGGACCAAACCTTAGTAAAGATAGCCGCTGTTCGGAATCGGCGACCCTCCCGTCCCACGGTGGGAACCTGTTGCAAGGGACACAAGGGCTTCTCAGTTCGCTGGGCAAACGATGGCAGAGCGGCATGCTTATCCGTTCCTCTGCCGTCTTTGCCGCCAACTGGCGCCACATACAAATCGCCTTATTCAGTCTGCAACACGATTTCATTGTCAACTCTATATGCACGGATCGTCTCGTGGTTCAGCCCAGACACCGACGCCACCCCTCGTACCCGCCCCACATACCCGGCACCCCGCGCCGCCCCACCCACCCATGAATCGCGATGTGGCCCTCTTGTTACAGTTGATTCACGAACAGGCATCCAGCTCATGCGAAGATCTATGGATCATATTGCCATTGGCCATTAATAGGAATGCCATCTTTCAGTGCAGTACATCAGAGCTATGGGTGATCAGCAAGAGGGTTGTGCGGTCTGCTGTGGTTCAGGCGTCTGTTGTCACAGCCACGTTTCCCTTGTCCCCCTCGGCTTTGCATACGCTGTGATTGTAAATGTACCACAAGGCAAGCACAGGAATGACTATACCTTACGAACAAAGGGGCAAAAAATGCTGTAGGCAGGAAGATTATCCAGAACTTCCAGTGAGCGAGCAGCAGCTTGATGCCACGTGAGCGCTGCTTCGTATGAAGTACTAAACAATACTGGAGCGTATAATGTTGACAGCTGGTGAAGTAGCGAGCGCAACTGTTCGTATTCAGAGTGGCTGCCAGCTGAAACACACTGCATGGCCAACGGGGAAATGACCATGTTAGAATATTCCACTTATGCACACCAGGGTACGCAGACCAGTATCCAGTTGCTAGGGGTGCCATTTATTTGACCGTCTCATCTCCTCAATGGAAATGCAGGTATTCATAAATGCTTGGGATCATGTCTCCCAGTATTCATCATACTATGATGCTGCATGACACAATGGGGTAGCAAAAGGGATAATACAATGCAACGTGGCACAGTGCGCTGCAGTGCTACTGAGTAATATGCTGAAAATCTGATCTTCTTTTGCTCTAAAACGCCAAACTGAACTTGTTTACAGGCAGCAATCGTGAAAAAGTACTATGCATCGCAGTGAACAATCTCTGGCTGTGACCCTCAAGATATGCTGCAGCATCTGCTGTCAAATAAATACCCTCTGCTGGGGGTCAAGCAGTCAAGGGACTGCCCCCCTACACGGATTATTGTGTACAGCGCTTTGCAGGCAAGCATGTGCTAACGCACCAACTCCAGATCGTATTCCACTGCATATTCCATTTACCCTCCAACATGGTAGTGACATCGGTGTGCCTAATTCCTGGAGCATATGTGACTGAAGAGTATCTTGGTGATGGGGTCCACATATTTTGGGGAGAAGGTAGAGCAACCTGGGGCACCGGGGTTGGCGGGTGCACCAATGGTGCTGTGCCAACTGTGTCGTCAACCCCCGTCGCCGGCTGCGCAACCCAAGTGAAGCCACCGCCCCCATCATCGCATTTTTCAGAACGTGCAGCAGTTTAGCCAACCACGGAACGCTGGGCAGATGTTGAAGCTGACTTTTGATGTGCAAGAGCCCCACCAACAGAACTTACTTATGCGCTCTCAGACCAGGCTGTGCAACAAACAAAACACAACAATCAGTGCTGAAATTTGTTGCAGTGGACAGCTCAATACCACAGGGACCTGGATTACGTACCAGTGAGGTTACGCTGAGGAAGTGCTGACGTCCAGATTTTCGCGCATTGCGCACACCATAAAACACTCACAAGAAAGTACGGTTATGCTTGGGCCCCAAACGGTGAGATTTCGAACGTTATACAAGGCTAAACACCTGTTCTTGCCAAATCGACGTCACTATGGATAGGGACTGTACCAAGAGCATGTTCGGATTGACAGTGGTACCAGAATTGTCACCACAAAACAATCAATCACTGTATCAACGCATTCCACATTGAGAATCCCGGGCAGCCAGGCTTGGTTTTTACGCCGCAAAAAATGATCGTATTTACGTTTTTCATCGTAAATCTAGTTTTTACATTTTTACGGGTAAAATGCGTAAAAATACGTAAACACAACGTAAGAACTGCCCGGTGTACATAATGACAGTACGTACAGAGTCTGTCAGTCTGACTAACGGAGTCCGGAGAGTGGCAGCCAGACGCCCTGGAAGGGGCAGAAAACGAGCTTTTGTTGAACACCATCATCGCCCTTCCCAAAGGCAAGGTGAACATTGTGTTGGGGGTGCTGGAGATGGCGGAGGATTGATCACTGTACGCAACTTTCATCGTGTAACCTGGGTGTCCCAGCGAGCCGCAAAAGCATAAAAATAGCCTCAAAAGTAGGCCCATTTGCAAATTGACGTTTTTACGCATAAAAACGTAAAAGTAAAAGCGCAAACGTAAACGTAATGGATATGCAGTGATGTGTTCTATACCACAACCAACAACCAATGGTTGTTGAACAGACGATTATTCACTCGAGTCCAATTGATTGCTGCCAAGTCACTCAAGTCCAAGAGATTGATTGTGACCAAGTCACTCGAGTCCAATTGATACCAATATCATTGCATGGTGCACGATTGGGCTGTGCAATAGTCATGGCCGCTTCCCGACAAGTGAAGAATGATGACAAATGTCAGCATTTGCTCATATTTCCAATCGAACTAGGTTGATCGACGCTGAATCGATTGAGCAATTCTAATTGGAAGCAACAGCAATCCTTGATGCTCTGTATCAGGAATGCACTACCAGCGTTATGGTCTGCTTACGTGAGGATGCACGTTGCCCTCCATTCCATTCGATGAGCCACTTCCCAAGTGGCGAAATTAGCAAACACTATGAGACAGTAATTTTTCCTCGCTTCCTTTTCAAATTTGATCGAGGGGCAGAATTCCATGGCATAGTTATGCTAAATTCTGCCTTTGTTGCCCAGCAGCAAAGACATGTTACAATGGTGTCATTATGGTTGATTATTTATCAATCATCACAATATGCGGCTGTCAGGGTGCATTCCCCTGTGACACGAGGAGCAACAGCCCTACGGGGTGACAGCGCACGTAGGGATAATCACTGAAATTACGGGACCCAATGCAGTTAGTGAAGCAGCTAAATAGGAACACTAAGAGCCTATTGGCAGGAGTCCCATCACTATTTTGAAGTGCAATGAGCAGCATTCTGTAGTGAAACTGATTGCGCACAATGCAGAAGATTTTTTTTAAGCAAACGTTGTGAGGAATGCGAATAAATGTTCAAGGAAGGCAAACAGCCAATGATGCAGAGAATACAACAAGATTGAAATGCGATATTGGAAATGATGGCAGTCAATAGGGACAGCCTGGGGGCTGTCAGTTGTGTTATTTTCAGACCTCCCTTGAATATTGAGCGCTTAAGAGAGGTTTGGTGCAATTCCATGACTGGTTCGCCGCTCAGCAGCGGCGGTTTGGGCATCTCCCCGGCTTATGTCGATTTTGTGGCAATGACATAATCTCTTAGCATCAATGGTCTGGACCCCGCCCTTTACTGTCAAATCGACACTGAGCGTACCAATTTCGACATAGCGCCTTTCCTTAAATATCCCCAAAGATTTCAGCCAAATATTTCGGAAATCATGCGGTTTCAGGCAAACTTGACTGTTATTGAAAAACTACCCGAGAGCCAAATATGGCTAAACGATTCCAGAGCCTTATCAGAGAAGTGATTTCTAAAAAACTTATTGACACAACTGTCTGTTTCCATAATTTTCACTGCGGCGGTTTGCTCAGGCCATTCCACACAGCGATTCACGCCTGTGAGATGAGGAGCATTCGGCTGCCATGAGACACTGATGACCCACCCAGTGAACCCTTGGTCACTATCTGGCGCCGTGTGCGCTTCAAGTGGCCCATAGGACTGCTGCAGTGTCCATGAGGATCCACGTCACAGGTTCCAAAATTCCACATCACTGCCTAACGCAACGCCCTGAACAAAATGGCCCATCTCGACCCCAACAACTCGTCTCATTTTCCACTGGATTCGTGCTCCAGAAATCGCATTCGAGGAACTGTGCTCCAAACTTCCCAAGGACACCTTCCATTTCAGCGCGATGGTGCGACGAGAGTCCAATCGATCGCCCCGACACCACCCAAATGGAAGCGTCGTCACATTCGTTGAAAACCCTCAACGCAATCATCCTGGCAATCCCCCTCGCGAAGCGCACTTGCCCCTATTTGCACCCCTCCTGCCGTACCCGCCCACTCAGGGCACTCAACGCGCCCACCAGCCGGATCATCCTCGAAATTCACCGCGGAGAAGGGCTGCCAGCCATCCGCGCACACCGACACCGCACCGCAACAACGAGCCCAACCCCCGCCCCCCGGCCACGCGTGCCAGCCCCGCTGCCGGTGCTAGAACCCGAAGCCGCCAGGGCCGCCCGCCCGATCGGCCTGCCCACCGTGGCACCGCCGCTTGGATTTGCGCCGGCGGATTGGTTGGTGGACGGGTGTGTCCATGGGGTCGGAGCCCAAGCACCCGACGGCAGAGGAGAAGGCGGCGCGCAAGGCCGCCAAGGTGGGCGAGCTGCGGGACCGCCTGAGGGGGGATTACGATGTGTTGAACTTGAAGCTGGCCAGGGGTGGGGACTTTAGGGACGGGGAGGACATGATGGACGAGCTGTGGTTGTGCCGCTGGCTGCGGGCGCGGAACTGGAGTGTGGACAAGGCGGAGGAGTGCGTGCGCGCGCACGCGGCGTGGCGGGAGGAGTTCATGCCGCGGGGGCGGGTACTGGAGACGGAGATCCCCAACGAGCTGGCGGCGGAGAAGATGTTCTTGCAGGGCGTGGACGTCAATGGGCGGGGCGTGCTGGTGTTCCTGGCCAAGAACCACTGGGCGTGGACGCGGTACATCGAGGAGCTGGAGCGCTCGGCGGTGTACTGCATAGACGCGCTGATCAGCGCGGCGGACCCGGCGCTCAACCCCGACCGCACCATGACCTTCGTCTTCGACCTCACGGACTTCGGTGTGTCGAACGTGGACCTCACGGCGATGGTGAAGCTGTTCCACATCATCAACAACCACTTCGTGGAGCGGCTGGGCCGGTGCTTCATATACAACGCCGGCAGCGTGTTCGAGAACAGCTGGAAGCTGTTCAGCCCGATGCTGGACGAGATCACGCTGAAGAAGATAAGCTTCCTCGGGTTGAGGCAGTGGGGCGTGCTGCACGCGGAGGTCCCCAGGGAGGTGCTGCCGGAGCACCTGGGCGGCACGGGACGGCTGGTGCCCGTCAGCGAGGCGGTGGCAAAGCGGCGCTTGAGGCAGACCAGCTTCTCGTGAGGGGGGCTGCCAGCGGCGGACGCTTATGTCCGTGGACAACACCGGGCTGCCGGGAATGGGAAAGTGGGGGTGCTGGTGCGTGTTGGGCTTCAACAGTCTCTGAACCATCTGGAGCCTTCCATCCATGCCAGCTCTGGACTTTCGGGGGGTTGGCCAGCCTTTTACCCCGGTGGAGCTCTGTCTGCAGGTGCAGGAAGCAGTGGGAGCAGCGCGCTGCATGGCGTTGGATTAGCTGCCACCCTCCTGGAAAGGCGTCGTGGGTTGCCTCTACTCCTCTGCTGACTGCAGGGGCTCGTCTTCAGAGAACCTAGCCTACCCGCCCCCCTCACTTCCCAGAACAGTGGATCAGCAGAGGGAAGTAGGCAGGGAGGCTTTGCCTTTGCGAAATGACTGTTTAGTTAGGGATTGTTGCTGGGTGGGAATTGACATTTAATGAGGGATCGCGGCTCTGACAACTGTGGCACTGGGGCTGTGCGTGAGTAGCCACAGTGAAATGCTTTGTGGATTTGCTTGGATGGCGACAACATAGTCACGATCCTGCACCAAGTGAGGTCCTTCAACGACTTCAATTGCATTGTCAGTGCATTTGTAGTGAGCAGCACCTCTGCACAACTGTCTTGTTGCCAATGAGCCAACCAGTTGATTATGTCACTTCGCTCTTCAAATCAGTGCAGTTAGCCCTGCAAGAAAGAAAAGATGCATTGGCAGCTGTGTGGTTGTGTGGGCAACGTTAGACCAACAGCTGCAACTCATAGGTCCATTGAAGGCAGACAATGCAAAGGCGGTTCGTGAACATCGACATTATCTCATTCGGTTGCAGTGTTGAGTGCCCTGGCAGTGCAGATGTCAAACGTGCCAGGCTTGTGAATGCCGCAGCACTGCCGATCGAACCAGCACAACTGAGCTGTCAATGAGGACTCCAGGCTCACTGGGAAAGGCACATCAACTTTTTCAGCAGCACGTAAATGAAACTCGCATGCAAATTTGGCCGACGAGAGTGTGTGCATTGTGTGGAATTGTTTCCTGTTGTTGGAGCGAAGCTTCCTGATGGTCATTCTGCCAGTTCCATGTACTGAGTACAGAACTTGTGGAAAGCAGGGTCCTGTTGTCTTCGAATGGGGACTGGTATGTGCATCCTCTAGCCTCCTATTCGATAACGTCCTTGCTAGGGGCTGTCATGTTTCTCTCTGTCTGGTATATGTCTGATACCCACGAGGGACAAGGTCAGCCACTTAGTTCTGTTGTTTCTTACTGTTGAACTAGCAGTGTACTGCTTAGAATCTTAGGTCTTATGGTTTGAAAAGCGTCACCCAGACCGAAAAGAGCTCCCAGACGTTAAAAATGGGCGGACTGAACCCAAACAGGCGCTGATTGATCGCTGGCTGGTTCGCCAGCGGGGAAGTGGCTCTGGCGGAGGCGATTTGGGAACGCGGCAGCTGAGTGACAGACGGGTCCCAATCAGCGATGTCCCTTTACGGCCAAACCATCAATTCAATCCATGTGTCATGGTTATGCGACACGAATGTTGCAACACGAATTCCGAAATGCGGCCACTCGCCATCGTTTGCACACTTCAGCCGCATCTCCCCTCCAGCCACCGGGAATCTACGCGCGTGTTGCCGTACGGCGGCATGGGGAACCGACCTGGAAGGCCCCAGGCACACAAAACTGCCTCCCTGCACAAGCGGCCCCCGGGACGCCTCGCAAGCTCCGATCGTCCCTCGGAACTGCGCAGGGTGACAGGGCGTCCAAGATCGACGTGGCGGAGCAGACGAGGCCCATGGTAAGACGAGTCACGATCAAGCTCGCGGACGGGAGCGGGTCGCAGAAGACTGCTGTGTTGGACACCGGAGATGGCTACGAGAAACTCCTGGGACTCGTTGAGAACAAGTTCAGGTAGGTGCCCGTGGCGGCTGCGCTGCATCGGCATTGCTATGGATGGGGCATTCGCTGCCGCGAAGGGCGAGCCACAGTTTTGCAAACCGGTTGTGGGTGTTTTCATGTATCAAGCGTTGAGTGTCTGCGGCGTTGGAAAGCGTGGGTGTGGGAACTGAAAGCTTGTGTTGGCCTGATGTTATTCCTTCGTTACCCGTAGTCCCCACCGCGCGGTCAGCATAGTCTGTATCATGGACGCTGTGGAACATATTGCAATGGCGAAATATTGGGCTGAGATACGAATGGGGTCGACTGTCATGCACCCGCGGTATCCTTGCTCCGTTCTCTTTGCCAGTCCAGCCAGGTCCCTGCACGATTGTTGTGCGGAATACAGATTCAGGGCCTTGGCGAGTAAACAAGAGCTGCTATTCTGTGCACCCATATTGGTCCACACACATGCACAACTTCTTTTCATTCTGCTTTACCTAGCAGACTACTTGTCACTACATGCCACGAAATTTCATGATGACCAGGGCTGTCCTTGACTAAGGACAGCTTGATACTAAATTTATGCAGCAAGCTGCACTGATACATTGCTGGCAACTGGGATAACCTGCAGTTTTCCTTAAAAAATAGATTTGAACACAAAGTTCACACGGAAAGATCAGAACCTGTGGAAAGGGCAGTCGGAGTGTAGCCCCTGTTGCCAAAATTGTTGTCCAGACTTTGTTTCCTGTGGAGTGGTGCAGGATAAAAAAGCTGCAGCTGTTCATGCCAGATGGGTTGGAAATCACTGACAATGAGCATGTGGCCTTGATCACCAACGGCTCGCTGCTGACAGCACGCAAAGGAACAAAGAAGGCTCGCAAATCCGCAAACCCTGTGGATGGATATCAGCACAGTACCACTGTGGATTGCAGTACTCAGTCCATTGACAATCCACACTTAGGAGGCGCCTGCACAGAAGGGAGCACGAGTTTGTCAACAGCTCAAGATGGCCATGTTGACGGCCATGACTCCGCCTGTAATCCAAGCCTTGAGCGACCAGGTCCAAGTTCAGATGCTGTTGTCCACATCCTTGCCAACAAGAGTGACCTTGAGGCTGAGGCTGTTCAACAGCTGCACAGAGCAGCATATCATTTTCCTTCCATTCGAATGGCGATCGGCATGCCAGATCTCCATCCTGGGCCAAGCTTCCCAATTGGTGCGACGTTTGCAGTGAAGGGGCAAGTCATGCCGTTCTTGGTGGGCAACGATGTGGGGTGTGGCATGACACTGTTCCGCACCTCCCTGAAGAACAAGGACAGTGCTAAGCAAGCCGAGAAATGGAGCAAACTACTGGAGCCAATGGAGGGTCCATGGGAAGGTGACACTGAGGGGTGGCTCTCTCGGTATGGCATTGCGAGAACCAATTTTGATAGGTATGGCACCTGCAGCACTTCTTTTTGGCGGTAGTCCCTTCTGGTTTCCAATAGGTTTCACTGTCATTGGCCTTCTCGCCCAAGCTCTGTCTTTGCACCTGGGCACTTTGACATACATAGCATGCAGTTGTTCCCCACTGGATCAAATGTCAACACAAACGGCGATCGAAATATTATTTGAAGCGTTTGTGCACAGTCCACTACATGCTTACATTCTGCAGATGACAGCACTGCAAAACGTCAGGGCCAATCCGCCCACTTGGAGTTGTACATGTGTATGTGTGTCCTTTTGACACATCCCTGTGATTCTTTTGCTCAAGTTTACAGTTGGAAAGGCTGCAAATGACTGCCTGTATTATGATTCAAAGCCAGTATGTCAATCTCATGTGTGCAGCTGAAACAGTAATCATCTCGTTCGGCACTGTTTCGGATGGGTCTGAGAGCTCAAACCTCCCTGCCTTCCCTCCTCGCCCCCCCTTCCCACCACAACAACCACCCCACTGCCGGTTTTGACCGCAAGTGTAGAAACATCACACAAGCACACACTGGTTCCAATAATTTCATTAACACAGCGGCATTACACAGCAGCCCTCGTATCGCTTGCCAAATGGGTGCGGCTGAAGTCAATGTCCTTCCAAACATGGCAACATACTGCACTAAATAGACCTACCTTCGGAAGCGCGACCTTGAGTCGCAGAGTGGCTGAGCCTTGCCTGATGCCACACTTTGCTAACGCAGGGATTGCTTGGGCACCGTGGGCGGTGGCAATCATTTTGCTGAGCTGCAAGGAGTGGAGGAAGTGCTGGACCCAGTCACTTTCGAGAATCTGGAAATGAAACAGAACAAGATGTACCTTCTTGTTCACAGCGGATCTCGTCAACTTGGGAAGAGAGTTTTGGAGGACTACCTGGACACCAAAGGCGTTGTGCCTATAGACGAGGGTACTGCAGACTTCCAGGAGTACATGACAGCCCACGATCACGCTTGCCGTTGGGCCCAGTGCAATCGACGACTGATTGCCCACAGATTCTTGTCATCGCTTGGTGCCAACATTGCGGATGTTGACGACCCCGTGCTGGATGTCTGTCACAACAATGTCGTCAAGACGGAAGCCCTCAGTGGGGATGGCCACCTGTGGCTCCATAGGAAAGGAGCCGCCCCTGCAGATTGCGGCCCTGTAATTATACCAGGTGAAGAATGTCGCCATGATGGCCAGCAATTAAAAACATATGTATATCAAGTCACCATTACAATTTCAAAGATAGTCTATTGTCGCTGATGCATTGATTGCAAATAAGGAACGCACAATCCCAAGCGCAAAAAGGATCGGCATTCCAAGGGCAGGAGGGAAGGCTGGCAGAACAGAAGTCGTAGGAAACTGGGATGGTGCGCTTGCCCTTTAGATGCTTGTAGTTGTCTGGCAGTTTAGATTCTGGAAGAGTGAGCTTCTGTGGATAACATTGTTCAAATGGCCATCGCAAATATTCTCTGCGCCTTGAAAGCGATGGCTACCGAAGACATATCGTGTCAAGGTTCAATATCCAAGATCATAATTTGTCCCACCACGCTGCCGCGCAACGCGAAAAAACGGGTGGCAGTCCGTACTGGAAGCAATCGCAAGCTTTCTCGCCAGTTTGCTTGTATCGACAGCTGCCCCTATGGACCGTTATCAAGCGGAACCGATTCCTGTGCCGTAATTCAGCAGTGACGGGTGACATGGCCATCACACTTCGTCAACTTATATGTGCATAGTATGCACTGCATATTATAATATGGCATGACTTAACTAAGCCCTGCCCAGACATGCTTGGCGCAACACGTCGCACAATCGCGAAGTCTCTGCACCAACGCTTCAACTGTCAGCTGTACCGACTTTGCTTTGCCATCTTGCCAGGTTCACGGGGGACTCACAGCTTCTTGGTTCTCCCCACAAGCGATGCTGGCAGCCAGCGCAAGGCCGCTTACAGCCTGGCCCACGGCGCCGGGCGGAGGTGGAACCGGGGCAAAGCCCTCTCCATGGGGCAGGCCCGATTTCCCAATGCCAAGGTCTTGAGAACAACCGCATTGGAAGGGCACGTCGTGTGCGACAGCGCGGCTCTCATGTATGAAGAGCACCCTGACGCCTACAAAGAGATAAGCACCGTCTTGGAGGACTTGGAGGCTGCGGGCCTAATCACAGTGGTTGCCGTCATGAAGCCTGTGGTGACGTATAAGATGATGGTCGCGAAAAGGGAAGCCGAGCGAAGGGATAGGGAGAGGAGGTGGGACACCCACAGTGGTGTGCTGGAGTGAGAGATGGAGTCGTCAGGAGCTTCAACCGGACGATTAAGCGTGGCCGATCAGGAACCGCTTATACTGAGCTTTGGTCTTGTGCGCCAGAGCTGCTTGCTTGCCGAAAGCCAGCGGATGGCGCCAGCGTTGGCGCTGATTCAGGGTGGAGCTGGTAGCGAAGTGCAGCATATGCCCTCGAGATCGGTCCCACCCTCCATCCAGCCGCACCACGCATGCATGGCCTCGATCTTTCAGATCAAAATGACGTCCAAACCCAGAACCTCCAGCACTCGCTTTTCACTGCGCGGTGCTAACAACGCTCGTCGAAGGCAAGGGTGCACACAGCAGCATTCCCATGATGGCGCCTCCCGCCGTCATCCTTCTGTGCCGGGCATGTCCGGATGGACGGCAGCTTCCTGTTTAAGTTCACACGCAGACGTTGTGGGCGTCACGAATTTCCATAGATTGCATGGTCGGCAAGATCACGGCACGGGCCATACACAAAGACGGGGTGCGGATGGCAGCGAATTCTTGGTTGCCACAGGCTTGTCGGAAAATTGCATCTTACGCTTGTGCTCAATTCCCCCTTGACTTCCAGGGCTTCAGGCGTTTATCTGCTTCTCAGGGTTGTTCGCAATCGGATCTGCAGTGAATGCGGGGAGAACATTGTTGTACATGGTTGTAGATTCGCTGGCTATCCTTGCGTGTGTATGAGTTCTGCGATGTTTGGAGCCTTGCAAACAGCAGCGCGGACAGAAATTGAAAATGCACCGAGCTGCGCGGCCAGTCTCCTATTGTTCTCAGCATCGCAGCCAGCATGACCCTTCGGTGTTGGTCGGGCGCACGACTTCTCGTCATAGCCGCCCCTAACTGCCCCAATCCCTTTTTTTTCTTCTGATCGCGAGGCACAGTCAAAAACCCATAGCCCGAGCTCTTACCACAACGACAGGGCCCATGCATGCAATGCACCTCAAGAACTTGTGGCAGGTTAACTTGTGCGGCCCGTTTCGCAATATTCTAGCGAGTGGCCATCCATTCCCTCCCTTTCCAAGCATACCAAGACTGTTGTGCATCCCCACATTTTGGAGCCGCTGACCGGGCGAATAGCGCAAGTAACCCTGCCGGGTGCAGCGCTCTGCACCGTTTGCATTTCGGTCACACGGCTGTCCCGCCATCCATAAGCAGCCGGGTTCCCGATCTAGCTTTTTGTAGAGTGCCCCACGTTTCCAACAATTTTGTGACCCAGACATCCAAAGCAGCAGATCCGGCGCGTGGCGGTGACAAACACTCACCAGAGATGTCACGTTGGGACATGGCAAGAACTTAAAGATCCAGTAGTACAATCCCCCCTTGCATCCAGCCGTTTACACGTCGGTGACCATCACCAGTGTTTGTGCACAGCGCACGGCATAACCGCTTGACAGGCGACAGGATCGTGATCGGTCGAGCGTTCAAAAGTGCCATCAATGAGCGTTGACAAATCCAAACGGCGTCCCACGTCGGAGTCTCAACCGACTGGCCTCCGTACGCTCAGACCAGCCACCTCCACAGTATCAGGCATATTTGATGTGGTGAATAACGAGGCGACAACTGCCCTGCGGGACGGCGCTCCAGCAACACGCCTCAGTTTGTGTGGTGGGGACTTGGGGCCTCCATGCCCCATATCTGCCAAGTACAACCGCCTGTGCGGCTTTGCAGCAGCGGACGCACTGCGATGAGCGTGCTTGTCTGAAAAAGCTGGCCAAGCACAGCACTATAACCAGCGCCGCCGTTGGGGCAGCTTGCTTGGGGAGTAGTGACGCAATCCTACCACAACACCTGAAGCAGGCACAGTAATGGGGATCACTTGGCAGACAAATGCAGCCTGTACAGCCTCCACCTGATGGACTGCTGGGTGCGAACTGAGGCTTTGACACTGGAGGGCTGCTCTGGACAAGCTGCCTCACGTCAGCTGCCAGACAATCAGACGAGTTTTACTTTCTTTTGTGCTGCAATCGAACAATTCTCTCACCATAACCACCAGTAAATACCTCAAGTTGTCATCGGATGGACACTGTGGTACACCGAATCTCCTTGCTACATTGCTAACAACTTATTGAATGCTCAACCAAAAATCACAAAAGAGTACACTAAAGGGGCTATCGTTCCATATGCAGCCCATGGCATGACATAGATATGGCTACAGAACTGTGGGCACCTGGCATATGCAAAAGCAGTGCCCAACAGCTACCATGCCCGATTTCATGCCACTGCTCACTGCGACACTTGGCACCAGCGTCATCTGCACGATGCCAATAGCACAAATCAAAAACTGTCCTTCACGCAGCAACTACAGTGCAGCTTTTGGAATGTGTTGTGTGGCAGAATGTCTGGTGGCAGGATGACCGCCTTTACAGTAAGCAGGTCGGTCAGCTGGGGACTTGGCTCAAGATCCGCCCTTGCCATACCTGCAAAGTGCCATGGCCTCATCCCTCCAAAATGCATCACAAGGGCATTGCCCTTTCGCCTTCTCCGCACTGCAGCCGCTTGCCTCTGGGAGCAATTGCGACATTGAGGAAAGAAACGCTGCTTTGGTGGTTCAATCTTTATTTTCATAGCATCCAAGCCCTAAAACCCAAACGCAGCAGATCACGCCAAGCAAGGAAGCTCAATGTATAGGTGCATACAGCGCTGTACTTCTTGGCTTGGCACAGTACAGGGGCAACAAAGCATCCATGTCCCCATCAATGGCTTGTCTGATACTCTCATGCACTCCCACAATGTCCAACTGTTGATTCCACCAAGAACACACCCCTTACGATTCAGGTCGAAGTACATGCCAGAGGGGTGACAACACGAGTGCAGAGCAGTGCACAAGCGTATAATACCGATCTCAACTACGAAATACATGCATTTGAATCAAAGCAGAGTCTCTGGTGCCAGGGCCTTCAAACATTATGCATCTGCTTACAGATGACAATGGGCAGCTGGACAGTTGCGATACAATATTGCAATCATCGCTCAGCTACGCAATCACTGCAACACAATAGTGCCAAAGCGATGCGCAGTTCTCCACTTGTTGCTTGAATAATGGCAGAAATTTCAGTGCAACACAGCACAAGTTGTATACAGCAAAGCTGGAATTCTGCTGAGGACCCTGTGGATTAATGACAAAGCAATGACATGTGTGCTTTTGTTGTCCGCCCTACATACCACTTTCAGAGCAGAACCAAACCCCAGCTCATCTGCGAATTGCAAAAGTTGAAGGTTTGGCTCCAGCCTTCCCGATGGAGGCTGGTGATCAGCAATAATTGGACCCCTTTTTGTGCCTACAGACAAAAGCATCCACACACAACAACACATCCATTTACGTTCATCCTTCTTTCATCTTGTCGTCAACTCACCACATTAATTTCAGTTTTTGGCTCCATACACCAACAGACCTATGATTCATAGGCACAAACACTGTTCAGGTCCAATTAAATGTGGCAGAATATCTCACACATGTTCGTTGCCTTCAGCTTGCAAAGATGGCATATGCCAGATTAGTGTGGAAGACGAAAGCTGGCATTCATGAGATGCATCACTCACCACAGTGGTGGCATCCATACTTCTCAAACAACCTCTTAATTTCTGCTTTCTCAGGTTTCGATGCATAGTTTGTTCCCCGAACTGCTGCGATGGACTCAGATGCAAACACCCCTGGGTGGAGCAGGTTGCTGGGCATCATGTGTCGAAAACGGCCTCCAAGAAGCTGAAGGACAACCAGCACACAAGGGGTAAATCTATGGCAAGGACCTCCCATTGGCATGATAGTTTGAAGAGAGGGTTTGGGCAAAAGTGGCAATGCCGCATGTCGATCCTGGCTTATCAATCAGATACCAAAAATCCAAAGATCATTGATGCAATCCGGATTTGTCTTTTCTTTCAGAAGAAACGTCATGACACCCGCACTGTGAACAGATGGTCCACCACCACGTGCGATCAACATATCATGCAATACCAAAGTTTGCAATCTGAACCACACAGAAGATGCAACAGGTAATTCCCCAAAGCAAACAATTTTCAGACTATTTCCACCACATAAAAATGGCTCATCAAGGTGAAAGCACTGCTGAAAAAATTCAGGCAGGCAAGATGCGGCTGGACACAAAGAACCAGGCAGCATTCCGAGCGCACAACAAACCTTGAATAGGGCCAATCCCATCGCAGCGTCGACAATCAGGTCCTCCCTCCTCGCTTTCATCGAGACTTTCTTGACCCGTCCCCACAGGTTCTCGCCCTTCAGCCTGGACTCCATTTCCAAATACCGGTGTGTCATGAGGGAGACTTGACCAGCACACAAAGACGCGGCGCCCACGCCGACTGCCCCACCGACGCTCCCCAGGATGGGCGTGGCGCACGACACCCGGCACAGGCATCCTGTGTACTGGCGAGGAACAGGCGTCAGCGGCAATGTCCCTGGCACAATCATGCTTGAAAACGTCTGTCAAGACTGAGCAGGGCATTTTCCTTTCACCCCCTAGGAGGAAATGCTGCGCGAAGTACACTGGCTGTTTCGTTTCAATACTCAACCATTGGCCCGGAGCAATTCCGGCGATGCAGTGGCATGGCCCAACAGATGTACAGGCGAGGCATTGCGCCTTGAGCGGAAATGGAGGGAAGGCAATGGCATGGTGGTCGCCCAGTCTTACCTGCACCGCAGCCAGCGCAACTGTGTAGGCCACAGAGGACGTGGCCGCGTGCAATATGTATGGTTTCAGACTGGCCCCCAGCTTCTCGACTTCTTGCCGCATTAGCCCTCCAAACTCCCTGAAACCATTTAGCAGCGGGGCCACTTAGATGTCTGCCGACGAAGAAATTTGCAGTGTCGAGGCCGCGACTGGGAAGATGAAGCGATGCAGGGGGCCATTTGGAACTTGAACGCGACAAGGGAGCAGGGGCCAGGCGCACCCTCTCGTCCCAGCACCACGGCTCACAGAATTCACCTCAAACTGCGCCGCGCTTCTTTCCATTGCGCCCTCGTGCTGGGCGGGCTGCGGGGGGCGCCCACCGAGCGGCGAGGCATGGCGTCGGGCCCAGGTCCGGCAAGTGCGCAGCCGCGATGGGCAGAAGGCGCCAAATGTGGGAGGAAGCCCTTTTTTTCCTCAATTTTTTTGCGTTGCTCACCAGATTTGGGGCTCGTTGAGTTGAGTTCATGCACGGCTTGCGGCCGTGACGCATCTGCAGGGAGTGGGGCAGGAGGAGTCTTCCAGCAGGGAGTAGTCTTCGCGTCCCAAGGTGGGCCCGCCCTTGAAGACCCCGTCGGCGCATACACGCCTCCATTCCGTCGCCGACAGCGGCATCTGTCGCGCCTCTCATCCCTCATTTTTTCCTTGAAGCTCGCGGATCGCGACGCCATCCTGGGCGCTGGATCCACCACTGACTGCAGTCCCACTGTGGTAATGCCGCAGAGCGCGGGGGAGCGCCGGCCCCGACGATGGCGCCCCCACCCTCCCCCCAAGATCCCACCCACCTGCGCCTCCCGTCGATAACTTCGCCCACTGGATCCGTCCATACCCCCTTTCCCCCCTCCCCCGCCAGGTCCCCCTTCCCGCGCCTCACCGGCAACACCTTCGAGGCGCAGGAGCCCCTCAAGCGCGCCCCCAGCGGCCCCGCCCCCGACTTCTCCGACCTCTACTTCTCCGAGCTGCTGTCGTACAGCCTGGAGCGCTTGAACAAAGAGCCGGAGCTGCTGCAGGAGGACAGGGAACGGGTCAAGCGGCAGGTGACCGAGTCCGCCGTGGAGCACTACGCGGCTTTCATCGAGGCCACCAGGTCACTGGGCACCATCCACGACGAGCTGACCACCTTTGAGGGCACCCTGGAGGCCCTGGGCGCCAGCCTGCCCAAGTTCTCGGGCGCCTGCGAGGGCTTCAGGGTGTCCGTGCGGGACGTCATGGGCCGCAGGGCGGAGAACCAGCAGCTGCTGGGCCAGCAGCACGCCGTGCTGGGCCTGCTGGAGGTGCCGCAGCTGATGGACGCCTGTGTGCGCAACGGGAATTATGACGAGGCGCTGGACTTCCAGGCGTTCATGAACCGTTTGGGCGCCCTGCACGGGAACATGGCCGTCGTCAAGGACCTGGTGGAGGAGGTGCAGGGCGTAACCAACCTGATGCTCAGGCAGCTGGTGCAAAAATTGAAGTCCAGCATCCAGCTGCCGGAGTGTTTGAGTGTGATCGGGTACCTGAGGCGACTGGGGCTGTTCACTGAGCGCGAGCTGAGGCTGTGCTTCCTGGGCTGCCGCGAGGAGTGGATAGGCGGCCTGGTGGCCGACCTGGATGACGGCAACCCCTATGAGTACCTGAAGCGAGTAACGGACGTCCACCGGCTGCACTTGTTCGATGTAGTGATGCAGTACTGGGCTGTGTTCTCCACCGAGGGGGCTGACGGGTCGAAGGGGGTGGGCGAGTGTGGGCTCCTGTCCAGCTGGGCGCTGCACCGTGTGGTGCTGCTGTTGGAATCTCTGAAGACCTTCCTGCCGCAGGTCTCGGAGGGATCAAACGTGGCGTCCCTCCTGGAGCACTGCATGTACTGCGGCATGTCTCTCGGTCGTGTTGGGCTGGATTTTAGGGGCCTGTTGGCTTCGGTGTTTGAGCCCTGCATGCTGGATATATTTTCCAGCAGGCTGGTTGCTGCAGTGGACAGTTTTGGGTCCCTGCTGGAGTCCCACAAGTGGGTGGCCATGCCAGCCATGACTTCTGGACAAGATCAGAACCAGGGGGGCAGCGACACTGGCGAGGGCGGCAAAGACGGCAGGCCACCTCATGCACTGCTGGAGCACCTCCCCATTGCGACGTTCGTCAATGGCATGCTGGCAGCATTGAACGAACTGCGGCACTGTGCGCCAGTTGCTTTAATGCAGCCAGTTGCGAAATTAATGCAAGACTCTCTGGAAAGTGTGGCTTTGCGTCTGGCACACTACAAGGTCACACATGGCCTAAATGCCTCGCAGGGGGCAGTGTTTCACTCAGCTTGCGAAAGCCTGGCTGATGTGGCCGCTCCCTACTTGGCTGATTGCCTCAATCGCGTGTATGATGGGGCAGGGAAGATGATGGACATCACATCAGCTGTGGAGCCACTGAAGGATGCAACGGTGGGGTGAACATCTTCTGTGAGGGGCAATGTCCACGTGACGACGTCCCTCCATGTAGTGGACCTGCTGAACTGGGGAGCCCAATTCAGCTGAGCTGTGGATGAGCGGACAGCTCATGAGCGCCAACACTCTTATTAAGCTGTTCCTTGACCATGAGAGCCTGCTAAGCTGAGAACCCAGGTCCTGTTGGCCAAAGATGCTGTTTCAATGGATGTCTTCGTTTTCATGCTGCCGCAATAATGCTGGTGGTGACATCCATGCGGCTCCCAACCTGCTGACGCTTTGGCAGCAAGGCACTGTCTTCTGCCTGCCTGTCGACCAACTGCCACAACTGGCTGGCTCTCCTTGCCTCCACCAGGTGGCTGCTCCTGCACACACCGTGCCAGACATCCCTCAGTGCAATGTGTGGGAGCAGGCGCCAAGACGGCAGCCCTGACCACGGGCGGTGTCTCAGCATGTGATAATCGTCTACCTTGTGCAAGGACCACCGTCTGGTTGGCGATTTCAGCCGACGAATGGCTGGAGGGCATTTTAGTGCCCGCATCTGGTGATCGGTTGCTTAGGACAGTTGTTGGACCAGCAGTAATTGGAAGGACGATCACAGTGTGCGCTGTGCCGCTGTGACTGGGACTGGGCATGATGTGGCATCAAATGTGCATGCAAGCTATGCCTGGGGGTGCAGCCTTGGCTTCGCACTGTGGATGACACGATTTCGGATGGTATAGAGGTGTCTCATGGCCAAGGGAACTGAAGCTTGCGCGTTGGAACACAAATCGAACGGATGGCTGATCATCTGCGCGTATCTGGCAGTGGCTATTTCAGATGTTCCTTGATCTTTCCGGAAGAGAGTATTTCAATGACCTGAATATCTTGAGTTCTTGAATAAAACTGAACTTTGAGATGGCCTGAATGGCGTGCACGTTCAAGTGGGGCGCCAAAACATCTATGAGGGCTCCTTCGATATGATTCTGGTCTTGCCCGATGAACAATTGTCGGGAGTTGTGGACAAAGCCCAGTGGGTGCCCTCACAGGGAGGAGGCCGTGACGCGCGAGGTCACGTGTCAGACAGTGAAGCCGGAGACGCCTGGTGGTATGAGAAAGCCCAGAAGAATGGGCCCGTTCACTCCCTGATGGCGTTGACGTGTCTCCAAAGGTGCGGGGTTAGTCCGTCACCGATCATTTCTGGGCATGAGTTCATATCCCACCTCATGTCTGACCTTCGAAGGTCATGAAGGGGATGATGACGGTCATGAAGGGTGAAAGGCCCTTGAAACCCAAACAACGCCAAAGTCAAAAATGACCTTCATGTCCGGAAATGAAGGGTGTCGGACATTTGTGAAGGCCCCGGCGGATTGCGAGGTGTCATGCATCGTCACTGGCGAGGCCCCGTCAAAGGATTTGTGAGCGTGGCATTGCAGCGGTCCGAAATGAGTTGTGTTGAGAAATTGAGCCAGGCAGGGAACTGTGGCACCGCAAATGGGTATGGTTCAACAAAATGGCTGGGAACAACAGGTGATGCCAAATTTAATTCAGCATCTGTGGGTAATGGGAGAATGAGTGCGTCTGATGCAAGTTTGTCGTGGGCAAGATTGAAGGTGTACCCAGAGCGCAACATGCAAAAAGTGCATGGTTTCAAACGCCAAGGGAGAAGGGGACATCCGTGGTGAACGTGTCCTTGTTGTAATGTGATATCCCTGGACTCCCATTGGGGTTCTTGATGGTTAACAGGAAAACCCAATGCATCCCATTCCCTAGCTTTGTCGTGTGCTTCGGTCTTCCGTCGCTGTCGACATCCTGGAAGGCCAACCTCGCAATGCAGGGTGTCGTGCCAACCTCTCGAGATCCCCAAGGCTGACGAGGACTTGAGCGCAATCAGGCCGACAAGTTTGCAAGGACGTGATAACTTGTTGTGTCGGCCTCAGAGACATTGGGTCGCGTAGCTCGGGTGTGCCTTGGTGCCACGAGGCCGGTGGCGAAGGCTGGGGGACGCCGCTGAGAGAGGGCACCGCTGTGGCTCGAAGGGTAAGAGACGGAAGTGATAGCTGTGGGACGACGGCTGCACGTGCTGGCATCGTTTTGAAAATGTTTTCGCCAATTTTGCTCTGTGCAGACGCCGCGTGCTTCAACACGTCGCGTGCTTCAACACGTCGGCGTATTCGATGGGTGCTTCAGAGGTGATGCGGCCGCTGATTAGTGTCATGTGTGGAAGAATGGACGTCGTCATGCATCCGGTGGAAACTTTCAGAATGGTGATGGCACACGGCCATCGTGGTTGTGCAGAAGTTGCCCCATCGCGCAGAAAATGGCGGCAGTCATGTTGAACAAAATGAGGAGGGCCGGGCCATTATAGACCATTCTGACCGCTCCTATAACTGAATTCATCTTCGTCTCATCAATTTTAAGCATCCAGGCCAGCCACCCAAGTAGGGTCACCAGGAGTTCCCCAATCCACTGGATGCCAGCGCCCAGGAACCTCACACCCTGCCCGACAGCGCCAGCCAACGCCGCCATGACGGCAGCTCCTTCCATGGACGTTCCCGGAAAGCTCATATCAACCTCGCACCTCACCGCAGAGGTCTCCACCAGTTCCGTACGTCGCAACTCCCTCACAGCGTCCACCTGTTGCGCGTACCGGCCGATCCGCACTCCCGTAGGGTGCTACGGCACTCCAGCACCAGCGACGGCGCTCGCCTTGCGTAATGCGCCGCCCTCAGTCACTCCGGATCCCACGAACGTCTTACTCACCACTCAACGCGAGTGTGAGAAACGCCACAGAGCCTCGGGGCTCCTTAGGCCGGCTTGCGGACACACGGGTACCGCAAGAGGGCAAGACCAGTGGTTGGTCAAGCCGGCGGGGGGCTGTGGCGCGACGGCGGGGAGGTATAGGCGGCTGGGACACAGACTGTCACACAAAGGCCTGCCGGAGAGCTGCCTGGACAGACTCCCCGCGGCTTTTTATTACAGGAGTGTCTGTTTGGTACAGCTGTTACTCATTGGTTCATCCCTCTCGTCACCCTTCCGAGTCCACTCGCACTCCCGGACAAGAAAAGACCCAATCAGTCACACATTCCACAACAGTCCACCCCATACAATCACATGCCAGCCAGACTCCCACACACTCCTCCTCCGCCAGGGATTCCCTTGGACAGCTCCAGACGTGCCAGCTGGCTTCAGGCGGCCTCCAGTCATCGCGTCATCCGCCAGCGTGCACCTCGTCCCGTCACGATCGCCGCCCCGTCTACCGATTTTCAGTAGTCCGCGCCCTTCAGCCACCCAATCCCGGCGGGAGCGATGGCGTCATCACCCTCTCGTTGCGCGTCCCATCAAAACCGGGTGGCAGGGCCGGTGTCGTCACCTCGGCAGCGCCGATGGTTGCCGGTACCGTAGACGGCCCCTCACTGGGCGCATCCACCATGACGTCATCCAGGGCTTGACCGCGCGCCCGCGCTTCCCGGCGCTGACGCCGGATGGCCCTCCGCTAGGCACGCTCCTCCGCGCGTACCTCGACGTCCGTGTACGGCGGTTTGCCCGCGTTGAGGCGTCGCTCCACGATCGCACTGGCTTCCGCGAAGGCAGCCGAGGGCAGGACGGCGGCATTCGGCTTAGTTTGGATCCCGAAGTCCTTCCTTTCCCGCGGGAAGACCTCAGACGCTCGTGATGGGTGTGTCGCGGCGTATTCGCGGCGGGTCACGCCTCCACCTTCCATGCGCCAACACCTCGCGTCCGAAAACGGCACGCTGATGTCGAGGCTGATGTGTACCTCGTGCCTGTAGTAATTCAGTTCGGCGCCTCGCCAGGCCTGGATTCGACCCCCCTCACGTTCGATCATCGCCGCGATCCGCTGCCGAAAGGCCTGCGTACCCATGCCGGTGTACGGCCGGTGCGGAAGGGGGTGCACCTGGAGGGTCCAGGGGCGGTACACAGCCTCCGGATCGTAGTCAGGGTTCCAGTCCGGCTTCTCCCCTGGCCCTGGCCGATGGCCTGACGTCAGTTGCGTTGACTCCATGTGCTCGTACGCCTCGCGCGCTTGCTCCTACAACTGATAGCGTAAGGCATCCTCTTCATGATCCCACTGGTGATGCAGCCACTGCGCGTCCTCAGCGCTGAACGGCAGGATGACGGTGAGCCCGAAGCTCCAGTACCCTTCCGGGCAGTCCGCCCTCTCGAGATACCATCTCGAGAGCCAGAGGTCGCCGAAGGCAAGCCACTGGGCGATCAGAAAGCGCCAGCTTTCGACCTGGCGGAATCGCGCTGCTGTCATGGCTGCCGGGAAACTGCCAACGAGCTGCCAGGCAGTGGGACTGGGAGGCGGGGCTCGCTGTGCAGGATGGTCAGAATGCAGGGGAGCGCTGCTGTGCGCTTTGGCCGCTTTGGAGGTCTTGGACGGTGTTTGGATGTTGGACTGGTCGCTTGACGGCTTGTGGGTGTGTGAGAGGATATCGTTATCCCATGCTGGGCGTCAAAGTCGGACGGAACCTTGCATGTTGATGCGTAGTCGGTCATGTAGGGTAGGAAGACTGTCTATTGGAGCTGGTTCCGGAACTGTGATCGCTGAGCGGCTTGACTTTGCACATTTCTGGTCAGATTGTAGCCTGTTGATCGCTCCTCATGCTGCTGCTATGTTCAGCTGTATAATGCTCTTGATGAAGTAGCTAATATCGGTCGGTTGGTGCTGCTGGAAATGTTGTCTGTTGATGCTGGGAAGATGAAGTTGATGGAGACATTTGCCTTGTCATTTATGGCCTGGAAATGGCCAACTTCAACATGGGCACTCCCACGCTGAACTGCGCTCCTACTCCGAAGTACTGGTCGTCCGGCTGAATCACCAAACGTGTTTATCATCGTCGAACTTCTGTATGAAGTTCTCATGGAACACGAGGATCTTCTTCCAGCCCGGCTTGTCGCGTATCCGCTCCTGAGCCCTCCAAAGGCTGCCAGGAAGCTTCTCGACCAGTTTGTAGGTCCCAGCCCAGCGTTTCATCAACTTGTTTCGCTGTTTCTTGAGGCGGCTGAAATCGTAGACAAGGACGGTGTCGCCAACCTGCAGATTCTCCGAGAAAACTCTGAGGTTCTGATTGGCTCGGTTCCTTGCCTCGGCCATCTTTTGATGGGCTTCCAGTCTGACCTTGTAGTCAGCTCCCCACAGCTCATTTGGCGTCATTCCCGCGACTGAATGTACTGACCTATTTATATTCTGAACAACCCAATCTAATTCAGTCGTCCATGTGCCACCCGTAGCTAGAACCCGCTTCCCGAGCTGATGTACAACGGTTCGATTGCACCGCTCCACTACCCCAATACTTTCATGGTGGTAGGGAGCTATAAACAGGTGCATTACCCCATTGCCCTTACACCACCTCCGAAATTGATCGCTCTGATATGTACTGGCATTGCCAGACACCAAAACACTGAATGGGCCATGGAATGCCTTCCAACGCTCTAAAGCACGTATTGCCTCCCCACTATATGTACTAACTATAGCTACAGCATCTATTACTCTTGATGCTGAATCTACTGTACACTGGATGTACTCCAAACCATTCTCCTCTGGAAACGGCCCCACTATATCCACAAAAATAGTGTGACCCGGCTTGAGTGACACCGGGGGCTGTCCAAACCCCCTCCGGGCAGTCAATGGCCTATATAAAGCACATATCTCACATTGAGAGCACATTTGCTTAATAATTGACCATGGTACAACATGGCCCTTTTGTCTAAGGGCATACTGTACTCAGAGGTGGGCCCGGCCAAATGGCATAGGAACGGGAATGGGAACGGTGTCCATCCCCGTCCCAGGAACGGACCCGTCCCCGTCCCCGTCCCAGTCCGTCCCAGTCCGTCCCAGTCCGTTCCAGTCCGTTCCTGGGCCGTTCCTCAAGAACGGATTTGGGCCGGATCTGGGCCGGGCCGGAACGGAGTTGGAACGGGTCCGTTCCTGCCCAGGGACGGGTCCGTCCTGGCTCAGGAACGGGCCCATTCCTGACATGGAACGGCCCCGTCCTTGTCCGTTCAGGTCCGTTCCTGTCCGTTCCCCAGGAACGGACCATGCGAATTGGAGGTTGGGGGGGCACAAGCGGACCAGTGCAAGTTGCGGAGGCATTCATAGGGCCGGATTCAGGGCCAAGAGGCACATTTTCACAGGGACACCTAACTTGCAGCAAAGGCAACATGCACATTACCCAATGTACAAGCTGGACATATAGCCAAAATTAAAACAAGTCACACACTGAGCCATGGGCCAATTCGAGACAAGCCAATAGAACCCAGAAAATTACAACTTGCAATTTACAAGTCGGTGTTGCCGGACAAAAAGGTCAGCTGCTCAATGCGTTCGTCCCCCAGAGATGCCCGCCGAGATCGCACAGTATAGCCAGATACCGAGAAGCCCCATTCTGACGAACCACTTCCGGCCGGCATACACAATGAGTGCCGGGCCACCCACGCCACTATGGGCCATCGAGCACTATTCCGTGCCCAATATTCTAGTGCATCCTCCTTTCATGGGGTACCCGGCTCACACAAACTCCAGCGTTCCATTAAGAACTCTTGAACGTGTTGTGCAATCAACCGTTGTGTGGCATCCGTCAGTTCGCCGCCCGCTGTACCGCCCGCTGCACCACCCGCAGGTTGGCTAGGCCCCGCGGCACCGCTTGCCCTTGGGCCCCGTTGCCATGTTGCATCATAATCCTCCTCAGAGCTAGTGTCAAACGTCTTATGCCCCATGCGCTTCTCCCTCGGCTTGCGCACGGGCCGCTGTCCAGGATGGGGCGGCAGGCCTGCTTGCCCCGATGCCTCTGACCACCCAATGTCCTTCGCGAATTTAAGACACAACTCCAGCAGCTCAGCCGACATGTCCTCCATCATGGCATCCACCGATACGAACTTCTCCCTGATGGGTTCCAGTACCTTTATGTAGGACCCCAGGGTAGCCTTCCAGGCATACACTGCACACACACCATGCAATTCATCAGCACTGCTTCTGACCTTTTATATGTGTTTTTGAATATGTGAATGACACCATAGTGAGAAACAGTACACAACACCAACAACAACATCACTGAGTGATTAGCAACGATCGCTCACCGGTGGGGTCCATCAAAGCCAAAAAGGCCATTTGCCAGACCCACGTGGAGTCGCTGAGGGCCTCTTCTAGTTTGTAGGCCATGTCACTGCAGAATGGCATTAACCCATTGTATGGCCCCTTATTGTCCACGCCGCCCATTTTGTAAAGGAAACGCCGGAGGTGCATCAGCTTGGTGAGAGCCTTGGAGCCCGTAGGGTATGCCTCCGCCTCCAGCCTCTTACAGCACCTCTTGATAGATGCCAAGATTGGGAGGAGGGCCTCTAGGTAGCCCCATTGTGTAATCTCGATGGGATTATCGTATTCGGGGTGCAGCCCAAACCATCTGTCGATAGCCTTCCTCAGGCGCACAGCCCTTTGCAGCATAAAAAATGTACTATTCCATCGAGTGTCCACAGACCTCACCAGCTGGAGTACCCTCCGCAGGTTGGGCCTCCTGCCACCTTCACCCGACTCATCGGAGGGCACCTCTGATGCAGACACCCCCTCCTCATCACTAGAAACAACATTATTACCCTCCCTTATTATTTCCACTTGCAGCCTTCGCAGCTCAGCTGTGGCTTTGGCGCTGGCACGCATGTGGTTCACCAGCGTGGAGACCCTGCCATCGTAAGGACACATGCACACTGCTGATGAAACAATTCCGAAGCAGCAGCTGCAGCAGTTGCAGCACACACAAATAACCACCAACATATATGCACGCATAGCAACACACACACACAAAGACACACCAGCATCATAGCTTACCGGTCTATTGCACTGCAAAGCTTTTGGCAGCCTTTGGTATGGGTGGCGCGGACGCGTAGGTTGGTCAGGCCATGGGTCATGACGTTGTGGAGCATGTGGCAGGCACAGCGTGACCAATCTGCCATGCCGCCTCTGGGTTGCTCCCCAACCTCATGTGCTGCCAGCTCCCCCCTAATAGCCCGCCTGACGTTGCTCCCAGCGTCCGTGACAAAGGACGGCCACCAGCCAGTCATCCCATACTTCTCCAGCTCCTTGCGGGCCAGGTCCACCACCACTGCATACACAAACACATTGTGACAAGCAACAAACCACTCGACTAGCCGGTACTTGGGCAGTCACTGCTGCCCATTCACCCCATCATCCCATACTTCTCCAGCTCCTTGCGGGCCAGGTCCACCACCACTGCATACAAAAACTGCTTGCGACAAGCAACAAAGGCGAATATCACAAATAACAAACAACACGACCAGCTGCCAGTTGGGTAGTCACTGCTACCCATTCGCTGCACAGCCTCTCACCTTCAGCCGTGATGCTCTCCGCCTCCACAGGCACTGACCCCATGCACCTGCTCCGCAACCGCCACTGGCGGTTGGCATGGCCGTCATGCTGGTGCGTCTCCTCCACCCAGTGCATGGTCATTAAAAAATACTCTCGCCGCGTGCGAGAGCGCCAAAGGTCGCAGGTGAAGGCTGGCCGCACCTTATTCCACTCCTCCATCCCCCGGAGCTTCTGCACCGCCTGGCGGTGCATGGATGCCACCTGCCATAACAACAAAGACACTATTTTTAGGCTGACAACCAACACAGTTGTGTGTTGCGGATTGTATCACATGGACACCATGGGACAACAGAACATATTGCACACAATGCATGCGACGACGTGGTAACAACGGACCTCATTGGTGACGGCCTTCCGGCTGAAGGAGGGGCAGCGGCCGTTGAGTGCCTTGCACATGCGGCGGAAGTTTGGAGACTCAACAACGGATAGTTGAATGCTATCCGCTGCGATCCAGCGGGCGATCGCTGACCGCATTTGCTGCCACGGGGCGGTTCCTGTGGCAAAGGCCTCCTGCTGCATGTAATGTGCCACTCCAACCTCACGGCCCTCCTCAGCCGTCCGCGCAAGAAACTCAGCCATGGGAAAAGCGACACCATCCGCCCGTGCTTTGTTTGCCAGCTCCACGGCAATGGACAGCGTCCGTCGCGTGACCTTGTGGTGCCCCATATGCTTTTCCGCAGTCGAGAAGGATGACGACTTGAAGGAAATCCCTTTGCCGCATATGCGGCAAATGATCTTGTTGTGGTCGTCTTCCTTCCCCGTAACACTGTCGTATCTTGCAAGGATGCCAGGCCGCCCCTCCTCTTCCACATACAATGGCTTCACCCACCGGCTGCCGCTCTGCCCAGGCCCCAATGGTGGGGCCACACACCTATTGCTGCCAGAGGCGACCCCCACCCCACCCCCTCCCTCCGTTCGGGCCCGCTTTGCCCTTGAGGGTGCATTCCCACCCTCGCCGCCGGCCGCGCGCTTCACGTCGCTTCCAGAGGCGGCCGCCCCCGATGCCGTCAACGGGGCCCCAGGTGTCGCCGCCGGTACAGATGCAGACCCCACCCTGCCACTCACAGACGCCCCCTCGGGATCCCCGGCCGGCAACAGCCCTTCAGATGCCCCAACAGCTGGCAGCTGTTGTAGGTTCAGAGCCCCCTCCGCGCTGGGTTCCAAATCCGAGTCCCCCAGGCCCCCCGCCACCAAATGCGAAAAGTCAAACAGGTCCGGGAGTGGGGCGCTGCCGCCAACAGACGCCCCCTGGCCTTCCCCCCCTGCTGCTGCCACCGCCGTCCCCGCATGCCCGGATCCCTCACCTTGGGGGGTGGGGGACCGCCTTTCCGGGCGCCCCTCTGTCTGGCCCCGGGCATCCCCTGCCGCAGGCTGTGGGGGGCCGCCTTGGTGATGTCGGGCCGGGGGCCGTGACTCCCCCGCCTTCACATGCCGCCGCCGCTGCGTCTGCTTGGTCTTGCCACCCATCGCAACAGGCGCAAACTGTGTCGCAGGGGGGCAGGGGCACCACGTTTGTGGACCGTGGGGCGCGCGGCCCATGCGTCAAATCTGATCACTGCATTCTTATTGGTCCACGCATGAATTTGATGTTGTTATGTATTGTGGAGCGGCTTCTAGAACGGGTTCCAGGACGGCCTGGGACGGCCTTCAGAACGGCCTGGAACGGCCTTCGGAACGGCCTGGAACGGCCTTCGGAACGGCCTGGAACGGACTCTAGACCGGCCTTGGGCAGTACAGGAACGGACTCCTAGGTGGGCCATACCGTCCCAGATCCGTCCCAGTCCGTTCCCAGCCAGGGACGGAGCCGTCCCTGGCCGTTCTTGGGCCTGCCGGCCCAAGGACGGGGACGGACTCCGGTCCATCCCCGTTCCTGTCCCCGTCCCCGTTCCTAGTCCGTCCCCGTTCCTGGACGGCCCACCTCTGACTGTACTTTAAATGGTCCCCAGTGTCCGTCATAGTGCTCATTCCAGGCCAACTGCCATAGTCTACTCAGCCGTTCTTCCTCTGTCATCTCTGACTGATGGTTTGTATGTACAATTGATCCAACTGGCTCCAGAAACACTTCAAAGGATCTTCCTGCTTGTGTAGAACTGCTGATGGAGTAGTTTCTTGGTTGATTCTCGGTAGTCAGACTGCAGCAATCCCCCCTCCTTCCAAGCCTGACATGGAAGCTTTCGCCATTGGGCCTGCTCAAGAGGTCCGCCCCCGTGTTCTGAGAACCAGCCATGAATTCCAAAGTAAACCCAGGTTCATTAGCAACAAGCCAGCCCCATTTTCTGTAGGCTCGGATGTCGCTGTCATGTATAGGTACCCAGATTTAAACTTATCAAAGATTGCATGGCTGTCCGTTCTCACTACTAACAGTACGGCTCCCCTAAACGCCTTAGTCCGTTTGCAGGCCCACACAATTGCTTCCAGCTCACCCAGATATGACGAAGTTGCTGCTTTCACCGACCTACTCCCGATGTCCACCAATTTTTCTTCCCCATTTCGTTCTACAAACAGCATGTATCCATTGTGTCCTGTACTCCAGTCAGACTCCAGTGTAAATATATATCGGTCTGCCTCTGCCCCTGGCAAAATGAGCTATTTAATGTTGTCTAGGGCGAGCTGAAAGGCAGCCTTGATTTTGTCCTGTACAATGTCTATTTTTGCTTCAGAAAATGGACCAGCCTTCCATTCCCTGAGCATGTCACGTAGCGGGCCCAAAATCCTCTCTATGCCAACTATACACCTTCTGGCATACGAGAGGACCCCAATGATTGATTCTAATTGTTTAATGTTTTCCACTTTTCCCACCTCCTTCATTTTTTTCTGTAGGTATTTTTCAAAACTCCAGTGCCCATTACTAATTTCATGCCCCAGAAAGGTGATGGATTCACTACACCACACCACCTTCTGAAAGTTCACTTTCACTCCGTAATGGGCAAACTGGAAAATACCAATATGACTTTTTCTCGGAGTTCCTCTAGGGTATCAGCTCCCACCAGTACATCATCACTATACTGGGGGCAGAAAGTATTGTACAGAATTTCTGATACCCTTTCCCCAAAGAACACCGAGCTCCACTTCCAACCCTGGGGTAGCCTCACCCAACGGTACCTCCGTGTACCAAAACTGAACCCGAAAAGCTTCGATAACTCGTCATCCACCGGTACCCCAAAGAACCCGTCCTTCAAATCTATTTTACAGAAATAACGCCATTTTGGGTTCATTTCCCACATTTTCCTCCATACGTCCACTTGGGTTGTACCGGTTCTTGACGGAAAATAGCTATTTAGCTTTCGGAAATCATTGGTAAAACGGAACATTCCGTTGGGCTTCCGGATAGGCAGCAGCGGGCTTAAATACAGGTCATCTGCCACCGAAGCTTCCTTGAGATATCCTCGTTGTACATAAGCATCCAACTGGTCTTGCACCTTTCTTCAGTCAGCAACTTCTTCTACAATGTACTGAGTACGGCTGCCCCGTTCTGATGGCTGCTTCCATGTAACTTCGGTCGCTTTCACAACCAGCTTCGCCATAGCTGCGTTGATGGGATGTTCTGAAAGGTCCCCCACTTCAGGGTACATTAGCATCACCTCATCCCGCAACCTATCTCCAAAAGCGTCAGCATCCCCCTTGATTTGATGTACTATTTGTATCTCCTTTCCCAGGTGCTTTATTTGCACTTGCTTCGCATGTACTACTACCATGACTGTCTTTGGAGTCAGACATACGGTTTCCCCCGTAGTATTCAAGATGTTCAGGAGGATCATCCCCCCTTTAGTCACTGAAATGCCTGCAATCAGACCCGGTCGCTACAATGCTACCGCCAAGGACACCCCACCATGGGTTGTAATCTTGTACGGCAAGTACACCCGAGTGTACTGCTGCGGTGACAAATACACAGCTTTCCCGCTCAGAATAGACACCAGCTCAGGGGTATGTATACTGATCCCCTGTGATCCCTCTAAACTCCACAGTTGCTCTAGTAGTGCAGCTCCTTCTCCCCAGGTCCAGGTGCCCTGCAGCTGCACCTCTTTCCTTGTTTCTTTGTTGTCGTTTCCAGCAGCCCCCTGGTCAGCTGCTGACGACACTAGTTTTTTGGGCGTTTCGTTGTGGCTGCGCATCTGACCACCTTCCCGGATGCCCTCTCACTGATTTCGCGTTGTGCGCAGTCCACAATTAGTCCCAACTTGTTGAGGGCTGGGAAGCCCAGGATGGGCCCACCAGAAACTCCGTTTGTCACCAGGAAATCGGTCTCGATTTGGTCCGTACAGGGTGACACCCTGAGCTGGCAGGTAGCGACGCCTACGACTGGTGACGCAGCGCCATTGAAGCCGATAATTTGCGTGATAGCGCCTGGATTATGGGCAATCCCTCTCTTGACAGCTTCCCAAAGAGGCATGACGTTAGCTTCGCTTCCCGTATCAATCATGCAGCGCCGAAAATGATGTCCATCCACCTCTGCTGGCGTATAGAGGAGTGTTGTCGTCGTATTACCCTGATCGATGTACGACACCTTGGCCACCTCCTTCCCCTTGTCCTCTGATGTTGATGGCCCGTTCTGGGCTCTTTCCTTAGTCCGGTTATATCTCTCAATTCGCTGCTTCGTAGCACATGACTCAATGTCATGTGTCGGACTCTTGCAGAAATCGCACCACAACCGTTTGTAGGGGGTAGGTGCCCTGCTCCTTCTCACAGTTGCTTCTTGATTCTGTAGAGCCTTTTTGATGCCTTCGGCGATCATCTCCGAGATTCGCTCATCATCCAGTTTGACAGCTGCTGCGGGTTGTTCCAGAATCGCAGCCGTTTGCTGAGCTTCCTGTTCCTTCTCCTGCTTCTTCTCCCTTCGTTGCTTACTTCTCCTTGGCTTCTCTTCATCGCTACTGTGGTCAGAACCACTGACGTCCCCAGCTCCCTCCTTCTCCTTTCTCACACTTTTTCTACCAGTTTTCACCACATTATTCTGTTTCTTGTTTCCCTTCTTCTTCTCGTCTTTCTTCTCTTCTGACTCTTTTCCTTCGTCACACATCTCTTTGATAGTGGCCTTCCATCTTCCAAACAGAATGAAAACCGGCGACTGGAAGAATGCGCATCCACATCGGTATATCGCATGGAAAATGTCTTCAATCCGCATCCAGATCGTTGACGAAAGATTGATCAAACCCCATAGGATCAGTAGACCCAAGACCTCGTTCCACCACGGTAGGCCATGCTCCAAGACGTACACTCCAGCATCATGTATCCTTTCAAACATCTTCCTTGGATTCGTGATGGCATCAATCAGTAAATCAATCGCCTGATCCTGAAGGGCATAGAAGTTGCATCGAATTGTCCCACAGCTCTTGAAGTCTTGTCCATAGCCTTCTGGCGGACTGGGAGGCAAATCCGTTTCCACGTCATCGTCGTTTCTGACCAGCCTCTCCCACCAAAAAGACGCCATGCGATCCCAGACAGACTGATGGACCAGTGCCCCCTTCTGGGCAGTGTACAGATGACTCTTGTCCGCTTTTGATGCTTCCTTCGCAGCAGGTACCTCATACATTGACCATGCAGTCGCCTCCGTTGCCATTCCCATGATAACTAAAAACATGAACCAGAATGAGAGCCTCTTGGTCCACGCAGATCTACGCCTCCTCGTCCTTCCATGCAGTATCAGATCCCTTCCCAACGAGCCTACCTCGGCTCCGAAACCATGCAGAAGTTCCCCCATCGCGCAGAAAATGGCGGCAGTCATGTTGAACAAAATGAGGAGGGCCAGGCCATTATAGACCATTCTGACCGCTCCTATAACTGAATTCATCTTCGTCTCATCAATTTTAAGCATCCAGGCCAGCCACCCAAGTAGGGTCACCAGGAGTTCCCCAATCCACTGGATGCCAGCGCCCAGGAACCTCACACCCTGCCCGACAGCGCCAGCCAACGCCGCCATGACGGCAGCTCCTTCCATGGACGTTCCCGGAAAGCTCATATCAACCTCGCACCTCACCGCAGAGGTCTCCACCAGTTCCGTACGTCGCAACTCCCTCACAGCGTCCACCTGTTGCGCGTACCGGCCGATCCGCACTCCCATAGGGTGCTACGGCACTCCAGCACCAGCGACGGCGCTCGCCTTGCGTAATGCGCCGCCCTCAGTCACTCCGGATCCCACGAACGTCTTACTCACCACTCAACGCGAGTGTGAGAAACGCCACAGAGCCTCGGGGCTCCTTAGGCCGGCTTGCGGACACACGGGTACCGCAAGAGGGCAAGACCAGTGGTTGGTCGAGCCGGCCGGGGGCTGTGGCGCGACGGCGGGGAGGTACAGGCGGCTGGGACACAGATTGTCACACAGAGGCCTGCCGGAGAGCTGCCTGGACAGACTCCCCGCGGCTTTTTATTATAGGAGTGTCTGTTTGGTACAGCTGTTACTCATTGGTTCATCCCTCTCGTCACCCTTCCGAGTCCACTCGCACTCCCGGACAAGAAAAGACCCAATCAGTCACACATTCCACGACAGTCCACCCCGTACAATCACATGCCAGCCAGACTCCCACACACTTCTCCTCCGCCAGGGATTCCCTTGGACAGCTCCAGACGCGCCAGCTGGCTTTAGGCGGCCTCCAGTCATCGTGTCATCCGCCAGCGTGCACCTTGTCCCGTCACGATCGCCGCCCCGTCTACTGAATTTCAGTAGTCTGCGCCCTTCAGCCACCGAATCCCGGCGGCGTCATCACCCTCTCGTTGCGCGTCCCATCAAAACCGGGTGGCAGGGCCAGTGTTGTCACCTCGGCAGCGCCGATGGTTGCTGGTACCGTAGGCGGTTCCTCACTGGGCGCATCCACCATGATGTCATCCGGGGCTTGACCGCGCGCCCGCGCTTCCCGGCGCTGATGCCGGATGGCCCTCCGCCAGGCACGCTCCTCCGCGCGTACCTCGACGTCCGTGTATGGCGGTTTGCTCGCGTTGAGGCGTCGCTCCACGATCGCACTGGCTTCCGCGAAGGCGGCCGAAGGCAGGACGGCGGCATTCGGCTCAGTTTGGATCCCGAAGTCCTTCCTCTCCCGCGGGAAGACCTCAGACGCTCGTGATGGGTGTGTCGCGGCGTATTCGCGGCGGGTCACGCCTCCACCTTCCATGCGCCAACACCTCACGTCCGAAAACGGCACGCTGATGTCGAGGCTGATGTGTACCTCGCGCCTGTAGTAATTCAGTTCGGCGCCTCGCCAGGCCTGGATTCGACCCCCCTCACGTTCGATCATCGCCGCGATCCGCTGCCGAAAGGCCTGCGTACCCATGCCGGTGTACGGCCGGTGCGGAAGGGGGTGCACCTGGAGGGTCCAGGGGCGGTACACAGCCTCCGGATCGTAGTCAGGGTTCCAGTCCGGCTTCTCCCCTGGCCCTGGCCGATGGCCTGACGTCAGTTGCGTTGACTCCGTGTGCTCGTACGCCTCGCGCGCTTGCTCCTGCAACTGATAGCGTAAGGCATCCTCTTCATGATCCCACTGGTGATGCAGCCACTGCGCGTCCTTAGCGCTGAACGGCAGAATGACGGTGAGCCCGAAGCTCCAGTACCCTTCCGGGCAGTCCGCCCTCTCGAGATACCATCTCGAGAGCCAGAGGTCGCCGAAGGCGAGCCACTGGGCGATCAGAAAGCGCCAGCTTTCGACCTGGCGGAATCGCGCTGCTGTCATGGCTGCCGGGAAACTGCCAACGAGCTGCCAGGCAGTGGGACTGGGAGGCGGGGCTCGCTGTGCAGGATGGTCAGAATGCAGGGGAGCGCTGCTGTGCGCTTTGGCCGCTTTGGAGGTCTTGGACGGTGTTTGGATGTTGGACTGGTCGCTTGACGGCTTGTGGGTGTGTGAGAGGATATCGTTATCCCATGCTGGGCGTCAAAGTCGGACGGAACCTTGCATGTTGATGCGTAGTCGGTCATGTAGGGTAGGAAGACTGTCTATTGGAGCTGGTTCCGGAACTGTGATCGCTGAGCGGCTTGACTTTGCACATTTCTGGTCAGATTGTAGCCTGTTGATCGCTCCTCATGCTGCTGCTATGTTCAGCTGTATAATGCTCTTGATGAAGTAGCTAATATCGGTCGGTTGGTGCTGCTGGAAATGTTGTCTGTTGATGCTGGGAAGATGAAGTTGATGGAGACATTTGCCTTGTCATTTATGGCCTGGAAATGGCCAACTTCAACATGGGCACTCCCACGCTGAACTGCGCTCCTACTCCGAAGTACTGGTCGTCCGGCTGAATCACCAAACGTGTTTATCATCGTCGAACTTCTGTATGAAGTTCTCATGGAACACGAGGATCTTCTTCCAGCCCGGCTTGTCGCGTATCCGCTCCTGAGCCCTCCAAAGGCTGCCAGGAAGCTTCTCGACCAGTTTGTAGGTCCCAGCCCAGCGTTTCATCAACTTGTTTCGCTGTTTCTTGAGGCGGCTGAAATCGTAGACAAGGACGGTGTCGCCAACCTGCAGATTCTCCGAGAAAACTCTGAGGTTCTGATTGGCTCGGTTCCTTGCCTCGGCCATCTTTTGATGGGCTTCCAGTCTGACCTTGTAGTCAGCTCCCCACAGCTCATTTGGCGTCATTCCCGCGACTGAATGTACTGACCTATTTATATTCTGAACAACCCAATCTAATTCAGTCGTCCATGTGCCACCCGTAGCTAGAACCCGCTTCCCGAGCTGATGTACAACGGTTCGATTGCACCGCTCCACTACCCCAATACTTTCATGGTGGTAGGGAGCTATAAACAGGTGCATTACCCCATTGCCCTTACACCACCTCCGAAATTGATCGCTCTGATATGTACTGGCATTGCCAGACACCAAAACACTGAATGGGCCATGGAATGCCTTCCAACGCTCTAAAGCACGTATTGCCTCCCCACTATCTGTACTAACTATAGCTACAGCATCTATTACTCTTGATGCTGAATCTACTGTACACTGGATGTACTCCAAACCATTCTCCTCTGGAAACGGCCCCACTATATCCACAAAAATAGTGTGACCCGGCTTGAGTGACACCGGGGGTTGTCCAAACCCCCTCCGGGCAGTCAATGGCCTATATAAAGCACATATCTCACATTGAGAGCACATTTGCTTAATAATTGACCATGGTACAACATGGCCCTTTTGTCTAAGGGCATACTGTACTCAGAGGTGGGCCCGGCCAAATGGCATAGGAACGGGAACGGGAACGGTGTCCGTCCCCGTCCCAGGAACGGACCCGTCCCCGTCCCCGTCCCAGTCCGTCCCAGTCCGTTCCAGTCCGTTCCTGGGCCGTTCCTTAGGAACGGATTTGGGCCGGATTTGGGCCGGGCCGGAACGGAGTTGGAACGGGTCCGTTCCTGCCCAGGGACGGGTCCGTCCCGGCTCAGGAACGGGCCCATTCCTGTTATGGAACGGCCCCGTCCTTGTCCGTTCAGGTCCATTCCTGTCCGTTCCCCAGGAACGGACCATGCGAATTGGAGGTTGGGGGGGCACTGGTGGACCAGTGCAAGTTGCGGAGGCATTCATAGGGCCGGATTCAGGGCCAAGAGGCACATTTTCACAGGGACACCTAACTTGCAGCAAAGGCAACATGCACATTACCCAATGTACAAGCTGGACATATAGCCAAAATTAAAACAAGTCACACACTGAGCCATGGGCCAATTCGAGACAAGCCAATAGAACCCGGAAAATTACAACTTGCAATTTACAAGTCGGTGTTGCCGGACAAAACGTCAGCTGCTCAATGCGTTCGTCCCCCAGAGATGCCCGCCGAGATCGCACAGTATGGCCGGATACCGAGAAACCCCGTTCTGACGCACCACTTCCGGCTGGTACACACAATGAGTGCCGGGCCACCCACGCCACTATGGGCCATCGAGCACTATTCCGTGCCCAATAATCTAGTGCATCCTCCTCTCGTGGGGTACCCGGCTCACACAAACTCTAACGTTCCGTTAAGAACTCCTGAACGTGTCGTGCGATCAACCGCTGTGTGGCATCCGTCAGTTCGCCGCCCGCTGTACCGCCTGCTGCACTGCCCGCAGGTTGGCTAGGCCCCGCGGCACCGCTTGCCCTTGGGCCCCGTTGCCATGTTGCATCATAATCCTCCTCAGAGCTAGTGTCAAACGTCTTATGCCCCATGCGCTTCTCCTTCGGCTTGCGCACGGGCCGCTGTCCAGGATGGGGCGGCAGGCCTGCTTGCCCCGATGCCTCTGACCACCCAATGTCCTTCGCGAATTTAAGACACAACTCCAGCAGCTCAGCCGACATGTCCTCCATCACGGCATCCACCGATACGAACTTCTCCCTGATGGGTTCCAGTACCTTTATGTAGGACCCCAGGGTAGCCTTCCAGGCATACACTGCACACACACCATGCAATTCATCAGCACTGCCTCTGACCTTTTATATGTGTTTTTGAATATGTGAATGACACCACAGTGAGAAACAGTACACAACACCAACAACAACATCACTGAGTGATTAGCAACGATCGCTCACCGGTGGGGTCCATCAAAGCCAAAAAGGCCATTTGCCAGACCCACGTGGAGTCGCTGAGGGCCTCTTCTAGTTTGTAGGCCATGTCACTGCAGAATGGCATTAACCCATTGTATGGCCCCTTATTGTCCACGCCGCCCATTTTGTAAAGGAAACGCCGGAGGTGCATCAGCTTGGTGAGAGCCTTGGAGCCCGTAGGGTATGCCTCCGCCTCCAGCCTCTTACAGCACCTCTTGATAGATGCCAAGATTGGGAGGAGGGCCTCCAGGTAGCCCCATTGTGTAATCTCGATGGGATTATCGTATTCGGGGTGCAACCCAAACCATCTGTCGATGGCCTTCCTCAGGCGCACAGCCCTTTGCAGCATAAAAAATATACTATTCCATCGAGTGTCCACAGACCTCACCAGCTGGAGTACCCTCCGCAGGTTGGGCCTCCCGCCACCTTCACCCGACTCATCGGAGGGCACCTCTGATGCAGACACCCCCTCCTCATCACTAGAAACTACATTATTACCCTCCCTTATTATTTCCACTTGCAGCCTTCGCAGCTCAGCTGTGGCTTTTGCGCTAGCACGCATGTGGTTCACCAGCGTGGAGACCCTGCCATCGTAAGGACACATGCACACTGCTGATGAAACAATTCCGAAGCAGCAGCTGCAGCAGTTGCAGCACACACAAATAACCACCAACATATATGCACGAATAGCAACACACACACAAAGACACACCAGCATCATAGCTTACCGGTCTATTGCACTGCAAAGCTTTTGGCAGCCTTCGGTATGGGTGGCGCGGATGCGTAGGTTGGTCAGGCCATGGGTCACGACGTTGTGGAGCATGTGGCGGCACAGCGTGACCAATCTGCCATGCCGCCTCTAGGTTGCTCCCCAACCTCATGTGCTGCCAGCCCCCCCCTAATAGCCCGCCTGACGTTGCTCCCAGCGTCCGTGACAAAGGACGGCCACCAGCCGGTCATCCCATACTTCTCCAGCTCCTTGCGGGCCAGGTCCACCACTACTGCATACACAAACACATTGTGACAAGCAACAAACCACTCGACCAGCTGGTACTTGGGCAGTCACTGCTGCCCATTCACCCCATCATCCCATACTTCTCCAGCTCCTTGCGGGCCAGGTCCACCACCACTGCATACAAAAACTGCTTGCGACAAGCAACAAAGGCGAATATCACAAATAACAAACAACACGACCAGCTGCCAGTTGGGTAGTCAATGCTACCCATTCGCTGCACAGCCTCTCACCTTCAGCCGTGATGCTCTCCGCCTCCACAGGCACTGACCCCATGCACCTGCTCCGCAACCGCCACTGGCGGTTGGCATGGCCGTCATGCTGGTGCGTCTCCTCCACCCAGTGCATGGTCATAAAAAATTCTCTCGCCGCGTGCGAGAGCGCCAAAGGTCGCAGGTGAAGGCTGGCCGCACCTTATTCCACTCCTCCATCCCCCGGAGCTTCTGCACCGCCTGGCGGTGCATGGATGCCACCTGCCATAACAACAAAGACACTATTTTTAGGCTGACAACCAACACAGTTGTGTGTTGCGGATTGTATCACATGGACACCATGGGACAACAGAACATATTGCACACAATGCATGCGACGACGTGGTAACAACGGACCTCATTGGTGACGGCCTTCCGGCTGAAGGAGGGGCAGCGGCCGTTGAGTGCCTTGCACATGCGGCGGAAGTTTGGAGACTCAACAACGGATAGTTGAATGCTATCCGCTGCGATCCAGCGGGCGATCGCTGACCGCATTTGCTGCCACGGGGCGGTTCCTGTGGCAAAGGCCTCCTGCTGCATGTAATGTGCCACTCCAACCTCACGGCCCTCCTCAGCCGTCCGCGCAAGAAACTCAGCCATGGGAAAAGCGACACCATCCGCCCGTGCTTTGTTTGCCAGCTCCACGGCAATGGACAGCGTCCGTCGCGTGACCTTGTGGTGCCCCATATGCTTTTCCGCAGTCGAGAAGGATGACGACTTGAAGGAAATCCCTTTGCCGCATATGCGGCAAATGATCTTGTTGTGGTCGTCTTCCTTCCCCGTAACACTGTCGTATCTTGCAAGGATGCCAGGCCGCCCCTCCTCTTCCACATACAATGGCTTCACCCACTGGCTGCCGCTCTGCCCAGGCCCCAATGGTGGGGCCACACACCTATTGCTGCCAGAGGCGACCCCCACCCCACCCCCTCCCTCCGTTCGGGCCCGCTTTGCCCTTGAGGGTGCATTCCCACCCTCGCCGCCGGCCGCACGCTTCACGTCGCTTCCAGAGGCGGCCGCCCCCGATGCCGTCAACGGGGCCCCAGGTGTCGCCGCCGGTACAGATGCAGACCCCACCCTGCCACTCACAGACGCCCCCTCGGGATCCCTGGCCGGCAACAGCCCTTCAGATGCCCCAACAGCTGGCAGTTGTTGTAGGTTCAGAGCCCCCTCCGCGCTGGGTTCCAAATCCGAGTCCCCCAGGCCCCCCGCCACCAAATGCGAAAAGTCAAACAGGTCCGGGAGTGGGGCGCTGCCGCCAACAGACGCCCCCTTGCCTTCCCCCCCTGCTGCTGCCACCGCCGTCCCCGCATGCCCGGATCCCTCACCTTGAGGGGTGGGGGACCGCCTTTCCGGGCGCCCCTCTGTCTGGCCCCGGGCATCCCCTGCCGCAGGCTGTGGGGGGCCGCCTTGGTGATGTCGGGCCAGGGGCCGTGACTCCCCCGCCTTCACATGCCGCCGCCGCTGCGTCTGCTTGGTCTTGCCACCCATCGCAACAGACGCAAACTGTGTCGCAGGGGGGCAGGGGCACCACATTTGTGGACCGTGGGGCGCGCGGCCCATGCGTCAAATCTGATCGCTGCATTCTTATTGGTCCACGTATGAATTTGATGTTGTTATGTATTGTGGAGCGGCTTCTAGAACGGGTTCCAGGACGGCCTGGGACGGCCTTCAGAACGGCCTGGAACGGCCTTCGGAACGGCCTGGAACGGCCTTTGGAATGGCCTGGAACGGACTCTAGACCGGCCTTGGGCAGTACAGGAACGGACTCCTAGGTGGGCCATACCGTCCCAGATCCGTCCCAGTCCGTTCCCAGCCAGGGACGGAGCCGTCCCTGGCCGTTCTTGGGCCTGCCGGCCCAAGGACGGGGACGGACTCCGGTCCATCCCCGTTCCTGTCCCCGTCCCCGTTCCTAGTCCGTCCCCGTTCCTGGACGGCCCACCTCTGACTGTACTTTAAATGGTCCCCAGTGTCCGTCATAGTGCTCATTCCAGGCCAACTGCCATAGTCTACTCAGCCGTTCTTCCTCTGTCATCTCTGACTGATGGTTTGTATGTACAATTGATCCAACTGGCTCCAGAAACACTTCAAAGGATCTTCCTGCTTGTGTAGAACTGCTGATGGAGTAGTTTCTTGGTTGATTCTCGGTAGTCAGACTGCAGCAATCCCCCCTCCTTCCAAGCCTGACATGGAAGCTTTCGCCATTGGGCCTGCTCAAGAGGTCCGCCCCCGTGTTCTGAGAACCAGCCATGAATTCCAAAGTAAACCCAGGTTCATTAGCAACAAGCCAGCCCCATTTTCTGTAGGCTCGGATGTCGCTGTCATGTATAGGTACCCAGATTTAAACTTATCAAAGATTGCATGGCTGTCCGTTCTCACTACTAACAGTACGGCTCCCCTAAACGCCTTAGTCCGTTTGCAGGCCCACACAATTGCTTCCAGCTCACCCAGATATGACGAAGTTGCTGCTTTCACCGACCTACTCCCGATGTCCACCAATTTTTCTTCCCCATTTCGTTCTACAAACAGCATGTATCCATTGTGTCCTGTACTCCAGTCAGACTCCAGTGTAAATATATATCGGTCTGCCTCTGCCCCTGGCAAAATGAGCTATTTAATGTTGTCTAGGGCGAGCTGAAAGGCAGCCTTGATTTTGTCCTGTACAATGTCTATTTTTGCTTCAGAAAATGGACCAGCCTTCCATTCCC
>CAJHUC010001900.1:0-23067 GCA_905146915.1 Ostreobium quekettii
TAGGATACGGGAGTAGGTGTCCCGCCCGTGCCCTCAAGGACCTAGGTGCCCGCCAGGCGGGCGTTCCGCAGTGGCAGGAACCCACACCCGCCATCCTATTTCCGTGGTAATGCCTGGCCTGTGTCCCTCATCCCGGACACACTTTTTGTGGCGGATCGCAAGGCGAATGCCCCTCCTTTGGCTCGTCGGCCCACCGCTCTCACCGGGTCCAGTCGGAAACGAGCTTGGTGGCAAGTTTTTGGTTGCAGCAGTGTTCCAAGGCACTCCCGTCATATACCTGGCGTCCAAGGGTTGGGTGAGTCACCCAGATTCTGGCATACCCACCCAGTTTTGTAATTTGAACCCCCCGCTTCGTGTCCATTCGTCTCACCGACCCGTGGGTACCCAGCGCCACCCTTTACCATATTGACCAATACGGCACTCAGCCCCTTTGTCTATTTCATCATCACCCAGCCCAGTTGCCCTTAGTAAACCCCACTATACAGCGCTTCTAAAGAGTTCCTATTGTACAATACCCAGTGCCTATAATATACAACGTTTCTCCTGTGTTAATATACAAGACAAACCCCTTTCTGCACTAATGTACATACCCCCCATTGGGCGTCCCTCACACTCAACCCCCCTCGCAACGAAGCGTCCTCGCGAGTCTTGACAGCCTCACGTAGACGTCTTCCGCCAGGGGTAGCCAGGGACGTCACAGGGTAGCTTGACCCCCCTCAAGCGGACTGAACTCGTGCCGCCCAAGGATGGGGCTCCCACGGATCATCATGGCTCCGGGAAGCAGCCATCATCATAGCTGCTGCTCTTGCCACAGTTGTGGTCGTTGCTTCCGCCGCTGCCGCAGCCGCATCTGCCGCTCCTGACCACCACCGGCTGCCCAAGTGGGCTGACCAGTCACCGCCCCAGGGCGGCTGCACCACGCCCTCCCATGGGTCGTCAGGAGTTGCGTTCTTTGTCGTCATCATCACGGGAGTCGTCAGACGTTGTAGCCTCTTGGAACGCGGCGTCCGCGCCCAGGCTTGCTCTCCTATCGAAATGGCGTTGTCCACTCCAGCTCCGCTCCGGGCACGGCTACAGTCGTATTCCGTTGTCCCCCAGTCGCCGACCGGGACCCCACACCCGGGGCATTTCCTCAGACTACCGGTGTTCGGCTCTGGGTAGCCGTCCTCCTCCCATTCCCTCAGGCTATCGGTATTCGGCTTGGTGTAGTCGCCCTTCTCCCAGCCATCGTACAAGTCGCTTCCTTCTTCATCCGCATCCCAGGCGACTGGCCCCGTTGACGACTCGTGCGGTTCCCACTTCACTGGCACTCCCCAGTTTATGGGACTCCCTGCGTTTCCTCTGTTGATGATGTCTTCGTATCTCCACTTTACCGCCACCCGGTTCCTCTTGGCGATGTGGGCGTAGGTCAGGCCCCAGGCTCCGGGTGTCGCCATCTGGTTTGAAAGGGGTTGCGGGTCGTAGACCTTTGCGGGGAACCCCTCCAGAGGAGAGTTTACGGCCAGAGTAGCTGTGATAGCCAGTACTCCCGCCAGCCCTATAAATAAGGCCATGGCGCTCAGGACCCTTCCACTTTGTCGTACTTTGTCCTTGGGAAGCGCGGCAACCTTTGTCGTGCATATTTCTGTCACCGCCTTCTTGTCTGACGGGTCAGGCGGCGCCGGCTCACAATTGACGCCTAGACCTCCCGCTGACATCCTTTGATCCGTCGCGCCAGACCGCCGCATGACCACCGTAATACGTCTCTTGAGGCGTCTCCTTGCACGCCGCTTCACCGCCTGGTTCTGTCCCGTCTTCGTGGCGGACGCATTTTCTTGTGGTACAGCTCTTGCCTTGATGCCCGGCGCCCTGGCCGTGACGTCCGTGAAGCTGCCATCGGGGCCGCCGTTTTCGTCCAGTTGGTCGGCTGCACCTTGCGGAGTCGTCATCCTTGCTTCGATGTCTTCCACCGCCACCTTGACGTCCGCGTAGATGGTGACGTCTTTGCCGTCTTGGTCCCCTTCGCTCCTCGTTTTGCGGTCGTCACAGTCGCCCATTCCAGCCGCCGCACCTTGGTTGTTATCAGCGTTGCAGACGTCGCCGGTTAGTCCCTCAATGACTGTGCTCATGTCCTTGCCCTCTGGGGGTGACAGTGCCGTGTTTGCTTCGCCGCAACTTCCTTCCCGTTCCGTTCTTGTTTTGTTGGTGTTTTTGTAGCAATCCTCGCCACACGGTTATCTTCTGGGTGGCCGTGGTCACCTTCCAAACCCATTCGCTGCCAAGTGCACCGCTTCAGCCATTCGGTTGGGTCGAATTCCACATCCAGCTGCTTGAGTGTGGTGTCTCCCAATGGGGTGACGTCTTCGGTTCCAGTTTCGTTATCTTCCTCCTTGCTCAGCGCTCCTTCACTCTCGGCCTATGCGAAGTCGTCACGTAGCTTCTGTCGGGGCACACGGTGGACGGGCCACACCCTTTCGTCGTCCACAACAAGGGTGTGCTCATCCCAGTCAAAACTTGGTCGGGCCTTGAGCAGCCACGGGATGCCCAGGATGGCATCGAAATAGCACAGGTTCATCTCGGTGGCTTCCACCTTGGTGACGGAAGGACCCAACTCGACTGTGAGGTCTTTTCGTACTGAGCACCTGCCCCGAGTCGTCCCGTCCGCTAAGCAGATTGTTGTTGAGTCCCCCACCCTTCCAGCGCCTGGCAACTTCTCAAGGAAAGCGCGGTTGACGAAGTTCATAGTCGCCCCGGTGTCAACCAAAACGAGCCCTGGTCTTCCTTGTATCTTGGTTTTAAAGCACGGCAGCTTGGTTGTAACCTTTGATCGATTGCTGATGTTACCGCAGTAATTCTTGTCTAGTGTTTCGGCTTCAGCGAACTCCAAGTTGGTCACGGTGTGACGTCTCTCGCCTCCATGACGTTTGTCATCTCTTGGTGCCACAGTGTGATCGCCTGGTCGCCATTTCGTGGCGCAATTCTTTGCCATGTGCCCGTAGCCCCTGCAGCGATGGCACTGAATCTCTTGGGGTCGTCCCTTTTGTATATTATCCACCTCCATTGGCGTAGGTCCAGCTCGAAGCATGGGGCGAGCTAGGGGTCGTTGTACTGGAGCGCCGGCTTGGCTTCTTGTGGTCCCATTGATTCTGAAGAGAATGTCATCCGCCCACAGCGCATGACTCAGTGCTTGTTGAAGGTTCTGCGGGTTGGCTCTTTCGACGTCCAGTCGTACCGCTGCTTTCAACCCGCGCTTGAATCTGTCGAGGCATTCATCGTCACTGATTCCCTTGATGCGTGTCTTGAGATCCATGAACTTTCCGGTATAGTCCTCTACGCTGGTCTTTTGGACGAGTCTTGCCAGCTCGTCGCGTACCTTTTGTTGGTCATTGGTTACCCCGAACTGTCCTTCGGCTGCTTGAACAAATTCTTGCCAAGTTCGCACCGCTCCTTCTCCGTGTGTCTCTACTAGGTTTTGCCACCACAGGGCAGCTGTTCCTCGGAATTGGCTGGCTGCAAACTCCATGCAGTACGCCTCGTCTTGGATGTGCATCAAACGCAGGTATTGTCTGACTTGAAACGCCCATTGTGTGAAGGTTCCCTGACACACGCCTTCGTATGTTGGTGGTTTGGTTGGCTTGACGGTCAGCAGGGCCGGCCGCTCTGGCTGCGGTCGTGTCCTGGCATCGGCCAGCGATGCGGCAGCTGCTACTGCCTCGTCCAGCTGGTTTTGGATCCATTGGTTTATCTCGTTTTGTTGCACCTCCACATGTCGTGCTAGCTAGTTCCACCTATCGCCCAGCACTCGCTCGATGGCCGCTTGTAGTTGGTTAGGCTAGGCTTGTGACGGGCTTGGAGACCGGTTGTGCACACTCTCCGGTTGGCTCATGTTGTTTGTCTCTTCTTGGCTCACTTGGCCTTGAGACTCTCTCTGATATGTTGCGCGCCAGTCGTCGACCAGCGCTTCAGCAACGTTCCAGCCCTTGAGACGCCGCCTGACGTCCAGGTGCTCGCTCCCTTGCTACTTGTCCTCTGTTGTCGTTACGGTTAGGCAATCCACTTTGTTGACGTCCACTTCGGATGCCCAGCTCCTGACGCCTTTACCCTCTATTCTCGAATCTTCCTTTCTCAACTCGCCCTCGGGGCAGGCCTTGCGGCTGACGTCCTCGTGACGCCCAGCCCTCGTTGCCCTTGGGGCGGCCTCTTCGCTGTCGCTCTCCGGCGCACAGCGGAACGAACTCTGGTGCCCTTGGGGCAGCCCGTATGGCTGACGTCTTCCTGACGTCCAGCATTTGTTGCCCTCAGGGCAGCCTCTTCGCTGTCACACTCTGGCGCACAGCGGAATGAACTCTGGTGCCCTTGGGGCAGCCCGTATGGCTGACGTCTTCCTGACGTCCAGCCTTTGTTGCCCTCGGGGCAGCCTCTTCGCTGTCGCACTCCGGCGCACAGCGGTACTCGTGCTCTCACTCCTTGAGGGGTCTCGCGCACAGCTGACGACTTCGTGGCGTCCCGCTGTGCCACTCTTCAAGGAAACTCGAAATCCCCATGTCCTTGGGGCCTTGCCGCCTCTGGCCGTGGGTCAGGTCAACCTGGAGCGCCTTCCACTCCTCGGCAGCTCCAGCTGGCTCCGAAACCAGTTGTAAGGGGCGAATGCCCTCCTTGGCTGGTCGGGACTTGGCCCGTTACCCGTTCGAATCGGGGTCCAGTCGGAAACGAGCTTGGCGGCAAGTTTTTGGTTACAGAAGTGTTCCGGTGTTCCCGTTCATATACCCCATGTCCAAGGCAGTCCAAGGGTCATGCCAGAATTGGGTGAGTCACCCAGATTCTGGCATACCTGCCCAGTTTTGTAATTTGAACCCCCCGCTTCGTGTCCGTTCGTCTCACCGACCCGTGGGTACCCAGTGCCACCCTTTACCGTATTGACCAATATGGCACTCAGCCCCTTTGTCTATTTCATCATCACCCAGCCCAGTTGCCCTTAGTAAACCCCACTATACAGCGCTTCTAAAGAGTTCCTATTGTACAATACCCAGTGCCTATAATATACAACGTTTCTCCCGTGTTAATATACAAGACAAACCCCTTTCTGCACTAATGTACATACCCCCCACTGGGCGTCCCTCACATCCGGCTTCCATATTCTGCTGGACGATCTTTGGCTCGGCAACCCCGCGGGCGACTCTACCACCCCCTGCCCCACGCATCTCTTCTTTCGTGAGCGGCGCCACAAGTCCAAGTCCACTAGGACCCTCCTCTGGCACATTTGGGCCTTCATTACCATGGCTTCCACGACCTGGCTCGGGTCATCCATCATTGGATTCGCCTGCGCCATGCTTGCCGGGCCCAGCACCTTCCTGGCCCGGCCAGGCTGGCCGCTGCGGACACGTCGGGTTCTTCTACGGCCTTCCCTCTGATGCCCACCCCCCTTTCGCCTGCGCTGTACAGGCTTGGTTCCTCAAGGCCGCCCGGCACCTCACTTCGGCGGGGCGGGACTACCGCCACCACTGCGTGCAGCGTACGGGGGCGTCCTCCACTTTTGCCGTCCTGGTGCCTGAGGCCCAGGTACGTAATTGGGGGTGGTGGGCCCCGGGGTCTGTGGGTTTATGGAAGTACGTGGATTTGCAATGGCGGCCTATGGAGTATGACTATCGCCTTCTTGGCTAGATGCTTGTCGCGTCTTACTCCATTCGGGATGAGATTCATGATATCTTCTCCGCGCCGTCTCCTCCTACTGTCCCGTCGCGTTGATGGGGAGTTTTTCGTTCCCCTAATAGGGGATTAGCGGAAGGATAGTATCCTTTCCGGCCCTGTGCTTTCTGGCACTTGGGGCACGGGCCGTATTGTTTGGAGGTGGGCACTCTTTGGATTGCGGGTGATATACCCGGGTTGTGGATACATGGAAAATACGTGTTTGTGTGGGATGGTGACGAATTGGTGTTTTGTTGGAATTGGATCAGGTGGACATTTTTTATCACGGTTGTGACATTCTGAATATGTAATTGTAATTACATGTTTAGCCTGCCATTGGGCGGGAAGATCACAGGGCTGTACTGTAAGTGTTACCTCTGCCCTGGTCTCGTTGACCAAGGTTACTATTTTTTTGCGACAGTGGATTGTTCTTTTCTGCGACAGTGCCAAACTACTCTTTTTTGTGACAGTGGTGATAATTGATGCGCGTGATGTTGGCATCAGATTTGCCACACCAACCCAGTCCACCGGGCCTCCTCTCACAATGGCGCTGAAGGCGCATCTGTTCGGAGAAAGGACTAAAAGGCGAAACGGGAATGTTTGGGGACGCCTAGGGTCCCCACCTTGCGGAAGGGGGCTGCTACTACCACTCGGCGATAGAGGTGGCCACCCGGATCCGTTAATAGCGGACAGAGGTCAATTTCCGTTAATTTTCCTATAATTAACGGAAAATAACGAAAAAAGACAAAAATTAACCAAAAATTAACGGATTTTTGGATCTTTTGGGGATTTTTGGGTTTTAGTCATACTTATAGTGTATGGAATTAGCTATTAAAGAGTATGTTTGTATTTTATTTCAACCTATGCATACAAGATTTTCAACTAGCCGCAGTTGTTGTGATTTTTTGGGGGTTTTTTCGAAATTTTTGGATTTTTTTCGTTTTTTCTGAATTTTTCTCCCTTTTTCTTTAACGGAATTTAACGAACAGCTGATAAAAATTAACGAATAAAATTTAACGGACCGGATGGCATCTTTGAGTGGCCACTTCTACTCGGCGATCACATTGGCGCTGAGATTCAGCCGAATTGGCTGAGGTTGCAACCCCCCGTTTCCTCCCCAGATCTGTTTTTGCCGTGCTAGTCCCTTAAAATGCGGCCACTTGGCCGCGTGGGGAGACGGCGCCTTGAACTGGGACTGGGGAGTGTTGCTCCTGACGCCGGACGGTGGGGCCAAGGCGCTGGTTGCCAGCTCCATTGCCGTCCAAGCATCGACCATCAAGGCGCCCACGCCCAGCGCTGTTGACTGGTCACACGACCAGGTTTTGCTGCCGGGTGGGGGCACGCCCTGTGAGCCACGACCTGTGGCGGGCTGCCGCTGGAGCCATTTCAGCGATTGGCGCAACCCTAGTGCTCATTTGGCGCCGCCCGGCCCTGTGCATCACCCAGACCCCAAACAAGCACAGCATTGACTCGTGAAGTTTGAGGGAGCGGAAAATGGTCCCTCGGGCGGCGAACAACAGCGACGGCGGCTGCTAGCGGCCAGTGGCAAGTGACGGGTGGAGGGGAGCAGGGGCGAGCTGGTTCAAAGGCCCGCCGCCTTCCCAAGCTGTGCATTAGTCATAATCACTGTCGCAAAAAAGAGTAGTTTGGCACTGTCGCAAAAAAGAATAGTCCACTGTCGCAAAAAGAAATATTCACCTTGACGAATCCACCTACAGCTTGATGACGCCACCAATCAAGATAATGCCATGAACCATCAAAACCCCGGTTCGCTTGCGTGGCGCGGCCATCATGTGGCTTACTATGGACCGCTGTGTGCCATCGCGTTTGACGCCGAACACACCCAGCAGAGGTGCACATCGCGTGGCGCTGAGGTAACCCTTCAGGTACAAAACGCAGGCCCATAAATACGGGCGCAAAAGGCCCTGGCTACCTTCGTCGCCGGTGCGCCGCGTTTTGGCTTCTTGGGGAGCGCTCTGCGAGTCGCCGCCCCTGTGAGTAGTGTGGACGACGCTCTGCGCACAGCCGGTGGGCCCTCTGTCGGGAAAGGTATAGAGATTTGCTGCATGGCCAATCCTGGAATGAAGTAGCCACGTAGCGGCGCCTGGGTCGACGCCCCTGCCATCGCCGTCGGCCCACCTCCTCATCCTTCCGGGCGCCTGGCCCACTTGTCCGTTCCCTTGCTGTGATGCGCGAGCATCGTTGCAGCGATGCGTGTGGAAGGGTGACGTGTCATGGGAGACCCGGGAAGCACCAGTCCCCACCCCGCATACGAGAGCCCGGCGTGTCGGACGACGAGCCTGACACAGTGTCCTTTTCGACGCAGGGCGCGCGGGTCGGGAGGAGTCGGGAGCAGCCGCGCGTGCAAGGTGAGCTGCGCACCCCCCTCTGTTTGGTACGGGTGGCGTGCGACGCTTGGCAACCTGCTGGGCCGGTGAGCTGGCTCGAAAAGCTGGTTTGGGAGTACCGCTCGGGGTGTGACCCAAGTCACTGTGCGAAGTGGCCTGCACTTGTGAGGCGCATCGGGATGGCCCGCCCCTGGCTTGGGTCGCTATGGACCGTGCTTTGCTGTTGACGCGCCATCGGCCTGTGCTGCAGTCCGTCGGGGCGCGATTATCCGGACGGGCGTCCACGCCGCGCTTTATCGCGATGTGCAACAGGCCAGCCCGCGTCCGTTTGGGTTCCTAAGGACTTCCGGAGTCGTTAGCGGCGCGATCGGTGCTGCGTTCCTTTTAGCCCGGTCCCAGTGTGCAAAGGGGTATTAACTCCACAGGCGATCACCTGAATGTTGGATGGGCGGCCCAGCGCCCCCCCTTGATTTGCACGGCAGCGTCAGCCGCTTCGGGCCTACGCACCAGTGCCTCGGGTCCTTTGAACCACCTGCACTGCGACCCCACGAGCGTTTTTGCGCTGAATTTTGTCGGAGCCACTGTGCCGGCTGTGTGCTCCCAGGGCGCGATGGGCGCCGCACACAAACCAGGCAGGGGACTCCCGCGCAATAGGGCCTTGGCTAAGTACGCAAAGGGTTAGGATTTTTCCAGTGCCTTACAAGGTCGTTGGTTAATTAAGCAAGGACGTAGCCCGCTAAAGGGCCATTTGTGTGGCTGACGATTGCGACCTCAGAAAGATACTTGATTTAACACAGGCGTCGAACGCACACTGCAGGCATCGATTATGGCGATTGAGAAAAATGATGTGTTCTACAGGCAGCCCAAGAACACGAGCAATGTGCTGTCGTCTTTGCCACGAATTTCTACTATAATTATGAGTTCCATGGTTAATATCCGGCAAATCAGTAATATGTCTAACTGTGTGGCGACAATTCCTCCGCGCATATGTGCCGATGATGCTTGCCACGCGCTTGCATATGCACATCATATTTGTGCATGGAATATCGGCTTGTTGATTCAGAGAGTGATGCTTGATTGCGAATGAAAATCACTGCACACATTGGTATTCGCTCACACAGTTGCGTACTGCACGCGATCACCACCAGCCATCTTGCTGATACCAATAGTGACGTGCGGTTGCCACCGACCGTCACTGTTGGAATTCGTCAGTCCCTCATGTATTTCAGCACAGCCTCCACTCACCTTGTGTGCCCAAACTAGGATGGCTGGAGCACTGAATCATGAGTGAGTGGGGTGAGCACGAGCGAGTGAGCATTGGGTCACAGACATCTACTGGTTGCTGTGCTTCCCCAACGTTGGGGTTGTTGCCCTTGGCGCTTCCTTGGGACCATGTGGTTTGCCTAGATTCCTTCCTTATAAAGAGGCTTGGTGTGCCTCTTCCCCATTTTTTGGTATTGCCTTTCTTTTGCCGGGTGGTGAGTCCCGTGTGCAATTGCCACGGAGGGGGCGGAGGGGGCGGAGGAACTATTACTTTGTTATTCTGTTGCATAGTGTGTTTGACCAAGAAACATTGGGTAAGATATGTAAGGCAACACCCACATTGTTTACAGCAGCCAAAAGAATTTTCAACCTATGTTTTGATTGTTGCACTCCTGTACACTATAATGTTTTGTCTCCAGAAGAATTTTACATGTTGTGTGCCTGTTGTGTGAAGGGGGCAGACTCCCGCATGATTTGACAGGAGGTTTATCAATCACCAGCCCCAGACCAAATGGCAATGAAGAAGCCATATTTCTCAATGGCTTACAAGACAGTGTGTGGATGGTTGCTTGGTTTGCTGTGTGTTGGGGTGATATTTGTTGCAAGTGGCACTTGGGCAAAATGCTCCGACCAGACATTCAACTCAGCATGCATTTGCTTGGATGACATCGAGTGTGTCGCTAGTTTCGATATCTTTGAACCCACAGTATGCAAGTGCCGTGATTTGGGAGATGTGTCCTTGGAGGAACTTGTTGAGGTTTTAAGGGAGACGAGTGGTGTGGTAGATGCTCTGCATATTTCAGGCCATGATCTGGCTTCCCTTGAACCTTTGGCTGGACTCTTGAAGGAAGTGCGGCATAGCATTGTCATCCTCAACACTGCCTTGCAATCATTACAGCCGCTCGCTGGACTGAAAACCATTGGAAGGAATTTGTCAATGGTTGAGAACGAATTCTTGAGAAATATGGATGGTCTGAACAGCCTCACGGAGGTGAATGGGGACTTGCGGATTGGGGACAATGCTGCCCTGGCCGATGTGGACGGCCTGGGCAAGATCACCCAAGTGAATGGGGACTTACAGATTGGTAGCAATGCTGCCCTGGCCGATGTGGACGGCCTGGGCAACGTCACCCAAGTGAATGGGAACTTGTGGATTTGGGACAATGCCGTCCTGTCCGATGTGGACGGCCTGGGCAACATCACCCAAGTGAATGGGGACTTGTGGATTGAGGACAATGCCCACCTGTCCAATGTGGACGGCCTGGGCAACATCACCCAAGTGAATGGGGACTTGTGGATTCGGGACAATGCTGCCCTGTCCGATGTGGACGGCCTGGGCAACGTCACCCAAGTGAATGGGAGCTTGTGGATTCGGGACAATGCCGTCCTGTCCGATGTGGACGGCCTGGGCAACATCACCCAAGTGAATGGGGACTTGTGGATTCGGGACAATGCCGCCCTGTCCGATGTGGACGGCCTGGGCAACGTCACCCAAGTGAATGGGGACTTGTGGATTCGAGACAATACCGCCCTGTCCGATGTGGACGGCCTGGGCAACATCACCCAAGTGAATGGGAGCTTGGAGATTCGGGACAATGCCGCCCTGTCTGATGTGGACGGCCTGGGTAACGTCACCCAAGTGAATGGGGACTTGGAGATTCAGGACAATGCCGCCCTGTCCGATGTGCACGGCCTGGGCAACGTCACCCAAGTGAATGGGGACTTGCGGATTCAGGACAACACCGCCCTGTCCGATGTGGACGGCCTGGGCAACATCACCCAAGTGAATGGGAGCTTGGAGATTCGGGACAATGCTGCCCTGTCCGATGTGGACGGCCTGGGCAACATCACCCAAGTGAATGGGGACTTACAGATTGAGTACAATGCCCGCCTGTCCAATGTGGACGGCCTGGGCAACATCACCCAAGTGAATGGGGACTTGTGGATTTGGGACAATGCCGCCCTGTCCGATGTGGACGGCCTGGGCAACATCACCCAAGTGAATGGGGACTTGTGGATTCGGGACAATGCCCGCCTGTCCAATGTGGATGGCCTGGGCAACGTCACCCAAGTGAATGGGGACTTGTGGATTCGGGACAATACCGTCCTGTCTGATGTGGACGGCCTGGGCAACGTCACCCAAGTGAATGGGAGCTTGGAGATTCGGGACAATGCCGCCCTGTCCGATGTGGACGGCCTGGGCAATGTCACCCAAGTGAATGGGGACTTGTGGATTGAGGACAATGCCCGCCTGTCCAATGTGGACGGCCTGGGCAACATCACCCAAGTGAATGGGGACTTGTGGATTCGGGACAATATTGCCCTGTCCGATGTGGACGGCCTGGGCAACATCACCCAAGTGAATGGGAGCTTGGAGATTCGGGACAATGCCGCCCTGTCCGATGTGGACGGCCTGGGCAACGTCACCAAAGTGAATGGGGACTTGTGGATTGAGGACAATGCCCGCCTGTCCAATGTGGACGGCCTGGGTAACATCACCCAAGTGAATGGGGACTTGTGGATTCGGGACAATGCTGCCCTGTCCGATGTGGACGGCCTGGGCAACATCACGCAAGTGAATGGGGACTTGTGGATTCGGGACAATGCCGCCCTGTCCGATGTGGACGGCCTGGGCAACGTCACCCAAGTGAATGGGAACTTGTGGATTCGAGACAATACCGCCCTGTCCGATGTGGATGGCCTGGGCAACATCACCCAAGTGAATGGGAGCTTGGAGATTCAGGACAATGGCCGCTCCTCTTTCAATGGCCTGGGCAACATGATGCTATCAAGTCTAGTTAATGTTGGGGGCTCATTGGTACTTGGAGGCAACCATTTGTTGTCCCTATCATTTCCAAACTTGCAGCTTGTATGCTATAATGCCATGAGGAGATGCAATTTGACAATCCACGGCAACTATGCTTCCTTTGTATTGTATAATTTGTCCACATTTAATAATCTCAGAGGGAACCTGGGCGGCCATCTGTCAATCACATCCAACTTTGGACTGGTATCCCTTCGAGGTTTTGATACCTTGATTTCGTTGAGAGGAGATAAACGTCTGGGAGTAGTAGACCAATTTGTTGATGGCCTGACCATTTCGTCCAACCCAGACTTGGAAAGTGTGGATGGGTTTGGTTCCCTTGCAAGGGTAGAGGGAGATGTGGCAATTGATGACAACGAAAACCTGCGATATGTCAGTTTGAAGAGTCTGGGTATCGTGGATGGGACAACAAGAATCACATCGAATGGTGTGCAAATTAAAGATTTTGTCTCAAATGATCCGCTTCCCTATCGCCAAGGAGGTTGCCGGAATTGGGAGAGCATGTCTCCAATGTCATCTGCCTTTGTTGTGTCCGAAAGGTTGGTCAGGAAGGTGTGTGCGTTGGAGACTCTGACTCCCACACTTGTTGGTTTTGCCATCATTGGGATGCTGGTTTTTATATCTCTCTTGCTTCTCTACTACCTTGCTGTGACAATCAGCTCCCCTTACAAAGAGAGAATATCATTGGACACAATGAAAGACATGTTTGCATCTCATCTGTTGGCATTGGCTGATGTGCTATCAGATGTGGGGTTCATTGTCACAGTTTTCATTCTGTGGGACTCCAAATCAAAGAAAGGAGTTGCAGCTGGAGATATTACGCAAGATAGTTCCTACACAAAGCTCCTTGTAATTGGTGTTGTGAGTACTGTAGTGGTGGTGGTGTCTCAGTTGTCTGCAGTTTTTCTTGTATACTGGGGCCTGAGGTCCAAGCATGCAGACGGGGATGGAATGGGAGAGAAATTGTCGCTCATGGACCACTTAAAGGAGGGAAAGCGCATGCAACTTCATGACTGGCTTTTGCTATTTCCTGGCCTTTTGCTCCTTGATGTTGAAATCATCAAACACTTGCCTTGGGGGGAAGAACTCAAAGTTGATGGCAAAAGGGTGGCTGAGAACGGTGGGATGCCACACAAACACTTTGCTTGGGTGGCCTACCTTGCTGCTTTGTTGGAAGACTTGCCACAGGTAGCCCTCCAAGTTGCATTCATTATTGTTATTGAGGAAGATGATGGGTGGGCAATCACAGGAGCAATGGCATCTTTGACGCTTTCAGTAGCGGACGTCATGGTGAAGCTTGTATTTCCTCCTATCCTAGAGCAGTTGATGGGACGCCAGCATGGCTTGAAACATACTAAGGCAATGGCAAGGAGGTGCGAGTGCTGTGGTCAGCTGCTCCCTGAGAAGGAACCCCTCGAGGAAGGACTCCCTGAGAAGGATTCGTTGCCAGAGGAGAATGCGGAGAACTGATGATACTTTGTATTCCACAAGATCTGCGAGCTTTCACCATTGATGATGCACATATGTATTGAAAGACGTTGTGGAAAGCAGATGTTGTGTTTAGGGAAGTTGTCTCCTCCACAGGTCTTTTTGATGTGAATTGTTGAACCTTGCGTAGTGTTGGCTGGCGACGGCTTAAATATGATATGTTGTGCACAGACATTTCCAATTGAATCTACCTGTCTTTGTAGTTTCCTGGTTGGTTCTTTGAAGCAGGGGACAATTACAATGTAAGGAGCAAATGTTGTGGTGGCATGCACATCCACCAGCGCCCAAACTGATGCAAGTGACACAATCACATTCGGCAAATGCAGCCGCAAGACTTCCGCTTCCCTGGCAGGCGGTCTGAATCTGGGTGACGTGGGGGGATGTGCAGGGACCCAGAACCACAGTGTGTCATGTTCCACTCGTTGCGTAACTTGTGACACGCCGCACTGACTTTAGGCACTTCCGCCGTTCCATCAACCAGTGTCTGTGGATTGACACATGGAAACAAAGGCACTCGCCTTGCTGATCGCATCGGTGGCCGTTTCAGAATAATGATCCATAAATGTGACGACGGCAGGCAGCCAATGCCATGGTCCCTGCTGTAAGACAGATTGGTTGAAATGCTTTGCCGCACCATACATTTTTTGGCTCTCATCGTGGAAGCGTCGGACAAAGTTCCATGTCCTGCATAATTGGGTCCCCATATCCTCGCCCATAACCTGGATACCAATTATGCCATGGCGGAATGTGTGTATCCCATACCGTTTCTGTTTGAGTGTGCTGAAACGCCCAATGCATAGAATGGCCCAAACAGCTGAACAGCTGAACACTTAAAAACACACAAAACACGTACTCAGAACACCCAGGCACGTAAACACCCAAAACGTCCGAAATAAAAAATGCCCCCCGCCTCCATTAGGGTACTTCCAGTAAGTATTCTCATGCTGTTTCAATATACATTTGGCCGTGTTCCTGAGGTTTCACAGCCTTCCCGGTTTCTCGCTTTCGTTTCTGGCATCCTAGGTGCCATTGACAATTTCACAATTGTGTATACTAGAGGAGACACTAGGCCCGTTTGAACTTCATTTCACGCTGGGTGAGGGACAGACCCATGGAGCTCAGGCAGGGCGTAATGGCACCGAATCGGCACAAACCAAGGAGAGGGCCACACACAACCCCTGGACGTACAAGGAATCATGGCGAGTGCTCGTTGTTTGGACATGCCCGCAGTACTTAAGGACGGTATTGTCGGTAGATTTGCAAAAACGTCTGGCGCACTTATTCCACTGTAGAAGATTACCTACACGATCTCCTTTTTCACCTCGGGTGCGTCGCAGTGCTCTGCAATATGGTTGATGCAACATGGCAATTTATTTTCCTCATTACAATACACGAGACAGGCGACGACTATGGTCTCGTCACAAACGCCCAACAATCAATGCACAATAAATTCCCTTCTTCACCATTTCATGTATTCTTTTATTCTACACACTCGCGCCCCATCATCCAACATAAAACGCACACCGCAGTATATCAAGCTCTTCGGCATAGCGACGCTACGCTGAAGCATTTTCTGCAGAACAACGAAAACGTTCAAGCGATGCTCCTCCCGAGAATTTCCAGGAGAAAGAAAAATTATGGAAATGCAAGTGACGCCAAAACGCGTATTACTAGCCCCAGAACGGTCTGTGCGTTGTGCCCGCATCCGATCCAGGCCTAGTTCGCGCAGGAATGGGCCCGAATATCCCCTTTATTGGGCGGCGGCCTTGCTGGGAGGCCAGCGGTATGGGGGCGAGAAATTGCTGTTCTGTGGCTGCAAAAACAATGACTGAATGTGGATGGCAAAGGCAACTTAAACGCAAGACTGGGGGCCTTGCAGGTCAGGAGGAGAACAACAAACCATTTTTCGAGCAGTGGATCGAGTCCCATCGCTTTCAATTCAACGGCTGCAGTGACGATCAGAAAAAATAATTCGCCATGGACGTTGGCGGAGTGCACTCTGATCGTGCGCTGGCCACACTTCATAGTTTACAAACTGCGCCTGCTAGCGTCCTTAGCTGGCTGTCCCATCCAGTGCCTTCTGTCTTACACGATCAGCAGCGTCTCGTTGCATCGTTCCTCGAGCTCGGGGCGACACAAAGACTTTGAGAAGGCCTTAAAGCCAATCAGTCTGATAGTGTGTCACCGCGTTTATCGTGCCTCGACCCATCTGCACTGCGCCCATTAGCGCTCATGGCTGTCGGCTCCCATCCAGCACCAGCACTTCGAACGACCATCGTGGCGTTCAGCAGGTTAGCCTTTGCGCCGCTCCCCAAGGCCACCCAAACTCTTCTCCTACCCTTATTGTCCCTCCAAGCGCGATGCCGAGAGATGTGAAAATTAACGACGCTGAAGGGGCAAAATGTAGAGGAATAAAACCTTATCAGTGACGCAAAAATTTGAAGAAGCCGAAGGGCTTAATATCCTACGGCAGTCTGCACAAACGCAAGCAATAGCGGAGGTTCCTGTCATTTGGACAGCCCCGAAGGCATGCTTTCGATCACAATTCTAAATAATGAGTGTTAAAATTTTCAGAAATGTGTAATAATTCATAATTAATTCATTTTGCTTTTGAAGATCAGGTTTGCAAGTCTCGCGTAGATCACTGCGCGGTCGCATGTGCCTTTCAATGAAAACTTGTGTACCGCTTCAGCTTGTAGTACAACAGCGGGTTGCTAGCACAACGGCTCCCTAGAGAAAGGCTGCGTGCTTGTGGGCAACTTCATGGCGTCTTAATGGCGGTTGGGGATCTTCCTAGCGTATTTTGATGTTGGTTCAATGATACAAGCTCTCAACGTCACGGTCGCGGCCCCCCCGGATCTTACACTCGACGCAACGGTAAGCGTGCTGAAATCAAATGAATGTCTTCCCATAGAGGGAGAGGGGGCGGGGGGTCATCCTAATATCAAGTTGGTGTTTGCATGATGATATTGTATTCCCTAAGGCGAGTGTAACACATCTCTGCAGCTATTGTCTGAAAAACAATTTCCCTTTTGTGGCAGTGGCGACGAGTGCGCCCTAAGCCACAGTGTATTTTAAACTATCTGCAACAACGCTACGGTCAGAAGATACCACAATTCCCGCAAATATCTCGTGTTAAATCCCCTTTTGATAATGTGCATAATGTCCACAATGACTGCACATGGCTAACAAAAAGACGGCCCACTGGGTGTCGGCACACCTCTGCCCGTTGGTAATACTAACACGAGGCAGCCATTCCAGCGGTCAGGAAGGACACAGCATCACAAAGGGGGCGATTCCCTGGGCATCCTGTTGGCCTATGCTCTCAAATTCTCATCAAAGAAGCGGATGCAATCTAATTGATTGCTAGCTGCTGCTACGAAATAGACAAGGAAGTTACAAGAGTGCACTTGGGACAAAAATTGTTGGGGATTTAAGGACAAAATTTCAATGTGACTGCGAGAGAAACGACAAGGGCTACAAGAGCCGGCATCGCGATTTTCGACAAACTCCAAAGAAGAAAATTTCAATCAATCTGTTCTAAATGCTCCCCATTACCTGGGACATGGACATGCTGTGGGGTGTGGCAACCGGACGGCTGCAGTATATGCCAGCGCGATGAACACCGTGTGGTGCCTATACAAGCCGTGCCGGCAGCGCCACACCGCCCTATTGCAGCTGCCCAGTCAGGTCCCTGCACCTGGTGTGTTCGACGGGGCCTGCATATGGTGTGCCTTGAAAGAGCTGGTCTCCGGTAGCTGAGAATAGAGTATTACTAACTCGGCCTCTACAAGGCCGGAGCCCGGCGCCTTCCATGCGCGTGGTGCTCCTGTGGGGTAACCCGGCCCATGGGCCACCCGCACTCCAGTTTCGAATTTTCAGAACTACCCACTTTTGAATTTGAAATCAGTTTTATTCTGCACATTACACAGCAAGAACGTTTTGGAGATTGTTGTTTCCCCACAACCGAAGTTTCCTGTCATCATTCAGTATTCAAACAGTTCTTGATAGTGCATCCAGAAAATGGCTGCAGTTTGAGAAGTTTCAATTCTCCATTGAGTTTTGGATATTCGGATTCTATCATTTTCATACAGTAGTATATTGGTTTTGATTTGAGAACAACTTGGGGTGCGCTTTTGTCTCCATGTGCAGCTTTTCTTCCACCTATGTTCTATGGTTGTGCATTGTTGCAGCGTGGCTGCGTGTTTGGCTGTGTGATTCGCCATTTGCCTCCACATATATGGTGTGGTGGTGGATCTCCAGCGATCCATAGTACAGTAGAGCTGGGAAGCAAATATTGCTTTTTTCGTGGTGCTCGAGGTATCCGCAGGCTTGGCAGTTTATAAGATCGTGTGGATTGTATCCAGGTGGGCTTGTGTTGTCATATAGCCCTGGCAATCAAGTTCTTGTGTTTGGTGATGTTGCCCATAAGATTTGGATTATACGCACTCGACAATTATCTATTCATCTCCGCTGGTTGAAAATGAGCGGCCCTGAGGACTAGGTTCAGGTTCGTCATTGGGTGTCGCTTCTCGTGTCCTAGCAGGGGCTTCCTTTTTGGTTTCCATCTGACCAGCCACAGAAACCGCACCTAAAGTACTGCAGTTCTGCCGATTTGGCGATCCACGAATGCCGATTTTTCTAGGAAAGCCTTGACCTACCAAGCTGTGCAAAAACAGCCAGGAAAAACAAAGGGGGCAGGTCCTTCCTCTGCAATTCGAGCTCGCGCCGAACGACCTCTGTGGCCGATCGCCACCATCGGAGTTTCAATTTTATTCCATCGCCATCAACCTACACACATACTAGCCAACACCATTGCCACTATGGTGTACCTAGCTGGACCTTGCCGCGGCCCAAACAGACCCAATCGGCAACAATTTGTATTTGGATCAGGACCTTGTCGATCGCCAAGTTCAAATTTGAATGCCCCAGACGTTGATCGCAACCATCAATTTTTCCAATTTGGCCCACGCCATCATCCCACCCTCACGGCAATGAACTCCTCAGCCACTGCTGCCGCCTGGCAGGGATGATCCAGGGCTCCTACGGCAACCCAACTGAGATGCTCCAGAGTCTTTCCTAGGGAAATGGAGCCCATCTTCGTGTGGTGCCAGATTCCCATTTCAGAATTGGCTATTTGTAAACTGCAATTAACCTATTCCTGCCAACTTTTGATTCGGATAGCTTTTGATGGGGATGTTGGCCGACTATTTCTTCCGCCACCCCAATCGGCTGCTTCCCCGCTGTGTTTCAGCCTTTCTGCGTCACCCTTGCTGCCAACAGACTCTCCTCGTTATGCGTGTTGATCTCCAGCATTGCATGCTGGGTCACCACGACCTCAACTTCAACCTTGTTCCATCCCCGTCAACACACACACCAGCGAACACCACAACCACTGGCGTTAACTTGTAGGCGTAGTTATCAGTGGTGTTACAAACGATCGCCTCGATCTTCGCTACGACCATTTGCAAAACATTACAGATTTGCAATCGCCTCTTCCCCATTGGCCAGGTGCAACTCGATCGTGGCAGATCCTGGACCGCTCGTTGGAGCAAAGACAACTGTAGGTGGGGTGTGAACTTCGATTGCGTTTTTTTTCTGGAGATTACCTTAACCCTTTTTTGACGGTTTTCACAATTGCTATGCTTTGGCTTGGCCATTCCCAGGGGCTTGGTGGGGGTCGACTGGGGTAGGTTTTGGACAGTTTTTCAAGCAACAACCACTGCAAGTGGTCTATGAGTTCCACCTGCACCCTTATTTTTAGTTGCGGACGGCCGTGTTCAAGTCCCACAGGCATCGCTGCCGGCTTACGAAAGCTTGGAAATCGAAGATTCAAAAGGACGGCGCCCAGGAAGAATCAGCGTGATCTCAATGGGACGATCGGTGCAAGGCCACCCCAGTGAGCTGTGCTGCTGGCTGATGCTTGCGTGTGTCATACAATCCATTGCAACCTAACAAGTCTCTTCCGCTATGAAAGACGCAAATGCACCCCCTTTTGATGTTTTCCTTGCGCCCGATCCTTTCAATGGCCGAACCGAGGCTGAATCCCCATTATTGTGGGAATGCCCAATTAGTCAATTGTTTGCGCTCTATCGGGATGACAGACATCACCATCTGTTGCTCTCTTTGTTGGAAGGATCGGAAGACCTCCCTCAGTTGCTTTGAGGGCGGCGGCGGAGCTCAAAAAGTCCTGGCCAAAGCTCTAGGCCCTGGACGTCGCTCCGATCCACAAGATCAGGCGTGAGTTGCTGCTGGAAGCCACGGCGATTTCGACGTTCAAGGCTTCCGAAATGCGTTTCCTATCGCCATACCTCTTTGCAAGCACCGAGGCGACCTCCACCCTGAACGGCGCGGATAGTTTTGCATGGATGGGTTTGCTTTTGCGCTGTGAAACAGCCAAAAACGTCTGTTTTCCGTGCAACTTCAAAAAATTGCCCTTCTTTGCCCAGAGTTTCCTTGCTACAAAGCACTGCCAAATCCTCAATACTCAATCAATTAACTTGACATTATGATAGTATGTATACTATACTCCAACCTCGCAAGCACGACTTGGAAAGAAATTTCATTGAAAACTGATGTAGGTGCGATGGGCAAGTTGTGCTGCAAAGTCATAAACGAAACTCAATATGGCAGGGAGGAAGCATGTTGTTGTCATCTATATACAGGCTTGCTATTTACCCCGCAAACGCGGATCTTATTTACGGTTTTCCGCTTAAAAACAGTTTTTAGGTTTTTACGCATAAGGACGCGTGAAAATACGCAAATACAACGTAAAAACAGCCCCATGTACATAAGGACAGTACATACAGCCTTCGGGATTCCGAGGAATGGCATCCCGATGCACTGGAATGGGCGGGAAGCGAGTTTTGTTCCTCTCCAGCGTAGCTCGTGCCGATTGGGGAGGGGACGCTGTGTTGTTGGCGCTCATGGGGGCGGAATGCTGATCACTGCACGCAACTTCCATCGTGTAAGTTGGGGGTCACAACGAAGCGCAAAAACGTAGAAGCAGCGGCGAAAATAGCCTCCTTGGTAAATTTATGCCTTAGCGCGTAAAAACGTAAACGCAAGAACGTGAACGTAAATAATAAGCCTGCCTATATAAACTGCGCCATGGAACAGATTGGACCAGCAAACTACGTGCCTAAGACATTTTCGCTACAGATCTCGAAACGCTTCACGAAAGATATGTGCCCAAAATTGCGCATACATGCGAAACAGGGGGGGGAGCTGGCCCGGGGTACAGGCAGTGGGAACTCTCGTAGATCGGTGACATACTAAAGGAATTTTGAATGACCAGTTCGTTGAAGTAATTTCTAGATTGCAAATTTTGAAAATAGGTAACATATTTTAGGTACAGAGTGTACCAGGTTTCATACACCGAAGGACGTCGGAGGATGTATTTGCGCTCAGCTTATCGGATTTGTCTGCTGCAGGTTTCATTTGGGCAACATTGGGACTTCGAACCCAGACTTGTCACGTACATGCACGTGTGTGCGCAAATGCGCATTTACGCATGTTCATGGTCTTCTTACGTCTGCGATTGTTCATACGTGTTTATGGGCCATGTGCCCGACATCTCCAGTTTGTCGTGCAGGGCTTTGCTCTGTTTTGACAAATTTAATGCGCCATGTGGAATTACAACGCGGTATGGCGTTGCGTTTGCTGGTCGAATGTCGCCGCCGCTCGCTACGCTAGGAAAAAACAGGCCAGATGACACAGTCCTGACACGGTTTGCTCAAAATCCAACTGTGTACTTTCGGCAAATGTGGTCCCAAAAGTACACAGTTAGTACGCACATTGACACAGTTTCAACCGTGTACCCTTACACAACCGTGTATGCTACACGGTTTCCTAGGATGCACGTTTAAAACTGTGTCAATGTGTGTACCAACTGTGTACTTTTGGGGCCACATTTGCCGAAAGTACACGGTTGGATTTTGAGCAAACCGTGTCAGGACTGTGTTATCTGGCCTGTTTTTTCCCAGTGCTATGCCGCCCATTGAGCAGCTCGGACCGACGATCAAATGTTTTTCAACGCCAAATCTGTACAGGCCACCTGCTGCTACTGGGGCCTGTGCGCGAAAAGGATGTCAGGCGGGCGACGGTGCATAGAGGAAATTCGTTTCTTTGGCGGCGTCCGCCTTCAAGGGAATGGCGTTGTGGTGCTCGAGGAGGCGGTGGTCTGAATTTCAAATACATGTGACGTGTATTGTTGCAACGCGTTTATGAGCTCCTGTATAAATACGCGTGTTTGCGGGGTCGTTTTGTAGTGCCGTAAACGTGCTTTCTTTGAAGGGAAGCAAATGCTTGAAAGGCCATATTTGTGTGACGGAAAATATTGGTTTCCCCAGTAAACTGGACCACAGCAATACCTCAGGATTTTTTTGTCTAAAACGGATAATTTCCATGTAAGTGGTGGCAGTGATTTGAACATAGGGGCAAAAGACTGGAAGGCTTTCAAGGTCTCGGCGCGCACCGAACCCCAAAGGGGTCTTGAGTAGGTCACATTTTGACTGATGGTGCGCAGCGTAGAATGTATATCTGCTGTTGTCGTCTGCGCCACAGGTCTCAAATGTCCCTTGGAAAGGAAGAGACTACAGCAGCGTCGTTACTATACTGGCAGAGTCCTATACAGATCAATCGTCAATGTCGACAGTTTTGTCGACGGCCGATCGAGCATTCGGCTCTGGATCGGAACCCCCAAAATCGGCAGAGTTGACAACCGCGGTGTTTCCAGATAGATATGCCACTATGGGTACTAAGCCTGGCACGAACATTAGGAAGAATTTGATCGCCACCCCGCTTCATAATAGCCAAAAGGTATCTGAAGTTAGCTGTGCCAGGCACAGCAACGAGCACTTCGAGCGACGTTCACTACGTTGAAGGCGCCGCCGCTGAACATTTTTACCTGCGCCAACGCGAAACGCAACAGCGCCACTGTGCAGGCCATTTGTGGTAGATCCGTGCCAACAACAGAAACCTTGACGCACGCAGGTCTTCTGCGGCATATCCTAAGACAACAGGTGACCTATTTGCAACAGTGGATGCCAGAAATTCCGGGATGCTGCCGCGCACGAATGTGGGGACATCCAGAAATCGCCAGGCGATTTACAGATCTAGACGCCTCATTGGCTCATTGCCCATCGCTAAGGATGACGACCTTTGCGCCAGAACTCGAACGCAGTACGCACACTTATCCTTCCAGTACCGCAATGTCAACGTGAAGGGTCATCGCTCGAGTGGGGGGCCTTCAGGATCTGGCGCGCAACTTTGGTTGGGTCAGTCACAGGCTGGGAAAATTCAATATCTGGACTGGAGCTGCTCGGCTTCACAGCACTCCCGCATGCATAAGCCTTATTTGTTTACTGTGATTTTCTGGTCTCCATGGATAAATGCATAGAATGTGCTGTGATTCGATTTTGGATGAAGCTAAGAAGTGCGTGATGCCAATGCGGCCTTTCAACAAATTGTTTCATTCAA